>CAUYRH010013743.1:0-147210 GCA_963574655.1 Perodicticus potto
GAGGCTGAGGCAAGAGAATTGCCTAAGCCCAGGAGTTGGAGGTTGCTGTGAGCTGTGTGACACCACAGGACTCTACCGAGGGTGATAAAATGAGACTGTCTCTACCAAAAAGAAAACAAGGCTCGGCACTTGTGGGTCAAGTGGCTAAGGCACCAGCCACATACACTGGAGCTGGTGGGTTCGAATCCAGCCTGGGCCCACCAAAGAACAATGATGGCTGCAACCAAAAAAATAGCTGGGCATTATGGCAGGCACCTGTAGTCCCAGCTACTTGGGAGGCGGAGGCAGGAGAATCACTTGAGCCCGGAAGTTGGAGGTTGCTGTGAGCTGTGATGCTACGGCACTCTACCCAGGAAGACAGCTTGAGACTCTGTCTCAAAGAAGAAGAAGAAGAAGAAAAAGAAAAAAGTATATATTTAGCATAATATGAGAATTTTGTTTTTTTTTTGAGACATAGTGTCAGTATGTCGCCCTTGGTAGAGCGGCCATGGTATCTCAACTTACAGCAACCTCAAACTCTTGGGATTAAGCCGTTCTCTTGCCTCAGCCTCCCAAGTAGCTGGGACTATAGGCACCCACCACAATGCCAGCTATTTTTTTATTGTACTTTTCATTGTTGTTTTTGGCATGCCCAGGCTGGTTTCGAACCCGTCAGCCCAGGTGTATGTGGCCAGTGCCCTAGCTGCTGAGCTACAAGCGCTGAGCCTAATATGAGAAATTGATAAGAAAAGACTGGACAAAAAAAAAAAACCTATCATCTAACCAAACTTATTTTGCAGTTTGGCAGAGGCCAGGTTTGACCCCACCACCTTCGGTATATGGGGCCGACACCCTACTCACTGAACCACAGGCGCCACCCTAACCAAACTTTATTGAGACAATAGGAAAAATTATTAAGGAATCTGAAAAATGCTCAGGAAGACAGCAACTATTTACATTTTATAGGTAGTTCCCCCCTCCCTGGGCCTTTAAATAATAAATAGCAAAAGATGACTTTCTCACATTATACTAATGAAATATTTTGCATCCCTAAAGTATTATTCTGTGTTCTTCTCTCAAATACATTAGTTAGAGGGGACCTGTCCTAACACAATAAAAAATCTGTCCAGAACAGAGCAGTGTACCAAGTCAGAATGAAGCACAGGTGATTGCTAGGTGCAGCCCAGGTGAGAGTATCCCCCATGTTCCCATGAAGGTCAGAGATAGCAGGATTCCTCCTGCTTGCTTATGCTCACAGCTGCTGATTAATGAAAGTAATAAGTTTTTATTACCACATCAATAGCATTTCTATCCCTTATTT
The DNA here is from genome assembly GCA_963574655.1 of Perodicticus potto. Classification (NCBI taxonomy): domain Eukaryota; kingdom Metazoa; phylum Chordata; class Mammalia; order Primates; family Lorisidae; genus Perodicticus; species Perodicticus potto. The sequence continues at coordinate 1,301 of CAUYRH010013743.1, forward strand.
GGGAGTGGGGATAGATCAAATAGGAATTAGCCCCTCTTGAATGCAGATCAAGACCTAACCGTCTGAAGATAAATATAGCATTATTACATGCTACTATTCAAGCAACATAATATATAGGATACTTTGACTGATAAATAAGAATGTCAGTGTGACATAATGGACTAACATCAGTTAACAGCTTAGCCAGCAAATGTGCTTTCTCAATTATACAGTTATAAGACAGTGACTTACCACAGATGTCATAGGCTTTCTGGCAGTTAAATCAATGCTCCATTTGGTGGTGTTGGGGTCTCAGGGAAACTTGCCCTTTCCCTGTGGGTTGGTGATAGATCTGGTGTACTTGCCCTGCCCAGACAGGGTCAGGTTCATGGCCCACCCAGATAGGATCAGACTCATGTCCCTCCCAGGAAATAGGAATGCCCCCAGTCCTGACTGCCCTAACCCTTTAAATTCCTGTCCACCTAGCCCACGTGTGGATTTCTCCCTGGTCAGGAATCTCACCCCACCTGTACTCTAGGCAGAATAAAGGCCACTTTACTGCATGAATTGGCTCTCCATTTTCCTTTTGTCTCATGTCTTGGAATAATTTTATCCTTGGGTCCGGAACTGTTTAGTTGGTTCGCTGAAAAGATCAACTCACAGTTACGGTAGATTAATAAGAGAAAGATTTATTTCCAAATGCCATGCACATGGTGGGAACCACAAGACTGATTTCCCAAAGTCCCAGGACAGTCAGTGGCTTTTAAAGATGCTTTTTAGACGGGAGGGGGCGACAAACTGGAATGTATAGGGGTCGTACGTGGCTGCTGGGGGTGGGTGGGTAGATGGAGGGGAAACAGATTGATTTGGGAATTAACCTGAGAGACAAGTATTGTCCTGTAAAGGACCTTATCACAGGTCTATTAGCATGTGATAAGGAGTCTAGCAGCCCTTTAAGATTTTAGGTAGATAGAAGAAAGTCTTCATTCAAATTTCCCTTATTATGAATAGCTTTTAATTCAAAATAATCTTTATACCAAGGAATCATATTTTGGGGTGAAATTTTCTTAGCTCCTTCACTGGGAAAGTATAGTTCATTAATAACATTTTTTTTTTTTGAGACAGAATCTCATTCTGTGACATAGGGAAAAGTAAAAACTCGTATATACATTAATATACATTAGCCCACCACCACCGTACTATTAAGGCCTGAGTAGAAAACCCAAGAGAAGTCCCAGTCCTTAAAATCTAAGTGCCGAAAAGTGATTAATATCAGCACCTGCAGAAGCAAGCTGATATTGAGACCCCAAATTAAAATATATGGGAGTCTCAAAGGGGGGGAATGAGAAAGGATCCCCGAGAAGGGTGAGGTCTAGGAGAACAGGTCTTCTCAAGGAGACCACAAGGATACACCTGCAGGGTCCTCTCCAGCTCTTGGGACTTTATAAACTTAACTTCCTGGAACTTGGAAATTTCCATTTCTGTGAAATCTTGTAGTTCTGTGGAGGCTGGAATAGCATCTCCTGCTTGATTCAAACTGGCCAATGAGAATGGTACCTGTGAGTTGGAACTTTTTGACTGGAGATAAAAAGGGAAAGACCGAGCCCGTCGGGGAGCATGGCCATTTAGAATTCTTCTATACCTTAGCTCCTGGCGGGTGAATAAAGCCCTTCCTCTTATAAACATGGTGTTTGGGTGTTCCTTCGCTCCGCTGGGTCTTGTCGTCTTGAGACAATAGCTCACAACAACCTCAAAGCGCCCAGCTATTTTTTTGTTGCAGTTGTCGTTGTTTAGCTGGCCCAGGCCGGGTTTGAACCCATCAGCTTGGGTGTAAGTGGCCGGCGCCTACTCACTGAGCTTCAGGTGCTGCGCCATGTTCCTTTCTTCATGCTCCCCCGGCCAGAGGTCATGTAGCTCTTTCTTTGTCTAGTTAATTTTTAGGAACTATGCAGAGGTCCTTGTGATCTTTCCCTTTTTTACTTCTTATCATATGTTAATGAATTGAGTAGAAACCATTAACAGGGTGATTTGTCTTTATTAAAGTCATTTACATTTTCCAAGACCAAAGATGTCTTGTCGATGCTACTTCCCTGTAGACAACCCTGGACAGATACTGTAAGATAAAGCTGATTTTGTGCTTTGGTGCTGGCTGCAGCCCTCAGCACAGTCAGACCTCCCAACCCATCTTCTGTCTGTGTGTCTTCTCTTGTGTTGTATTTTCCTCAGTCCCCACCACTTCGTTCCCCTTCCCTGTGCAGGCTTGAGAAACTCTTATGCTCTAGAGATCCTCTTGTCTCAGCCTTCTGAGTAGCTGGGACTATAGGCACCCACCACAACACCCGCTAATTTTTCTGTTTTTAGTATAGACAGAGTCTCCCTTTGATCAGGGTGGTCTCAAACCCCGGGACTCGACTCAGTGCCAGTATCTCAAGTGCTAAGGCACCAGCCACATACACCAGAGCTGGGGTAGGAATCCAGCCCTGGCCTGTGAAACAATGACAAACAATGACAACTGCAACTAAAAAATAGCTGGGCATTGTGGCGGGCGCCTGTGGTTCCAGCTATTTGGGAGGCTGAGGCAAGAGAATCGCTTAAGCCGAGTAGTTTGGAGGTTGCTGTGAACTGTGTGATGCCAGCACCCTAACCAGGGCAACAACTTGAGGCTCTGTCTAAAAAAAACCCTGGGCAAAAGCAATCCTCCCACCTTGGCTCCCCAGAGTGCTAGGATTACAGGTGCGAGCCACTGCACCCAGCCTATAACAAATTTTTTTTTTTTTTTTTTTTTGAGACAGAGCCTCAAGCTGTCACCCTGGATAGAATGCTGTGGCATCACAGCTCACAGCAACCTCCAATTCCTGGGCTCAAGTGAGTCTCCTTCCCCTGTCTCCCAAGTAGCTGGGACTACAGGCGCTCACCACAGCGCGCGGCTATTTTTTTTGTTTGTTTCTTTTTTGGTTGTAGCTGTCATTGTTGTTTGGCGGGCCCGGGCTGGATTCCAACCCGCCAGCTCAGGTGTATGTGGCTGGCATCTTAGCCGCTTGAGCCACGGGCACCAGGCCTATAACAATTTTTTTTTTTTTTTTTGCAGTTTGGCTGGGGCAGGGTGTGAACCCTCCACCATCATTATATCAGGCTGGTGCCCTACTCACTGAGACACAGGTGCCGCTCAACAGATTTTTTTTTAATTTAATTTTTTTTTTTTTGCAGTTTTTGGCTGGGGCTAGGTTTGAACCTGCCACCTCCAGCTCGTGGGGCCGGTGACCCATGCCCTGAGCCACCTGTGCTGCCCCCAACAAATTTTTTTTTTTTTTTTTGAGACAGAGCCTCAAGCTGTTACCCTGGATAGAGTGCTGGGGCATCACAGCTCACAGCAACCTCCAATTCCTGGGCTCAAGCGAGTCTCCTGCCTCCACCTCCCAAGTAGCTGGGACTACAGGTGCCCACCACAACGCCCGGCCATTTTTTTGGTTGCAGCCGTCATTGTTTGGTGAGCCCGGGCTGGATTCGAACCTGCCAGCTCAGGTGTACGTGGCCCATTGAGCCACAGGCACCGAGCCCAACAAATTTTTTAATAGCAAAAATAGCAACCATTTACTGAGCTTATGGTATCTGAAAGTACCATGAACACATACGTTCTTCGGTGTTATCCACCACATTTGGAAATAGAAACTATTGTTTCTCCATTTTAGTGGAGAAACAGTGCAAATGAGCCACAGAAAGGTAATTTGGCTGTCTCCAGAGAGCTAAAGGACGGAGTCAGAATTAGAATGTGGATCCCACTTTCCTACCCTCTGTACAAACATGCGGTTTCTAATTGTGAAGTAGTTTACCATATGGACATTATTCTCAACACAACATAGTTCTGCTATGCTAGACATATGCAAAAGATGGAGAAACGTGAGAAATATAAAATAGCAAAAAAAAATGTCACGAGGTCAGGTAACATGGAGAATTCCTTGGGAGGCAAGAGGAAAAAGCAAAAGAAATGGCTTAGGGTGGTGCCTATGGCTCAGTGAGTAGGGCCCCGGCCCCATATACCGAGGGTGGTGGGTTCAAATCTGGCCCCGGCCAAATTGCAGTTAAAAAAAAAAAAAAAAAGTGGGGAGCAGCGCCTGTGGCGCGAGTAGGGTGCTGGCCCCATATACCGAAGGTGGAGGGTTCAAACGCAGCCTCAGCAGAACTTTAAAAACAGAAAAATAGCGGGCGTTGTGGCGGGCGCCTGTAGTCCCCGCTACTCGGGAGGGAGGCTGAGGCAAGAGAATCCCTAAACCCAGGGGTTGGAGATTGCTGTGAGCTGTGTGACGCCACGGCACTCTTCCAAGGGTGACAAAGTGAGACTCTGCTGAAAAAACAAGGAAAAGAAATGGCTTAAATATTGCCCAAAGTTTCAAAATGGAGTGTACAACATGAACTGGATTTGGCAACAAAACAAAAAAGAAAATAGACCAAAAAAAAAAATAATAATAATAAATAAAATAAAATCTCACGCTATTTATTTATATGAAAAAAAAATGGAAGGAGATACACCATTATATCATAGTTACTGGTAGAATTATAATTCTAAATTTTTTTTTGTAGAGACAGAGTCTCACTTTATCGCCCTCGGTAGAGTGCTGTGGTGTCACAGTTCACAGCAACCTCCAACTCCTGGGCTTAGGCGATTCTCTTGCCTCAGCCTCCCGAGTAGCTGGGACTACAGGTACCCGCCAGAGCACCCGGCTATTTTTCTGTTTTGCAGTTCGGCCGAGGCCAGGCTTGAACCCGCCGCCCTCGGTATATGGGGCCTGCAGATAATTTTTTAAAATAATAAATTTAATAAAACAATAATAAAAATTATCTAACACAGACGAAAAAAGCTTCTGTAACTTACTGGATAAGTATGGCTGAAGGAGCAGCCTAGAATGAGCTTATAATAAAAAATATAGGCTGGGCGACGCCTGTGGCTCAAAGAAGTAGGACGCCTGCCCCATATGCTGGAGGTGGTAGGTTCAAACCCAGTCCTGGCCAAAAACTGCAAAAAAAAAAAAAAGTAGGCTCAGCCCCTGTAGCTCAGCAGCTAGGGTACCAGGCATATACACTGGAGCTGGCAGCTTCGAACCCAGCCCGGACCTGCCAAACAACAATGAAAACTACAACAACAGGGGTGGTGCCTGTGGCTCATCGAGTAGGGCGCCGGCCCCATATACCGAAGGTGGCGGGTTCAAACATGGCCTCGGCCGAACTGCCAAACAGAAAAATAGCCGGGCGTTGTGGCGGGCGCCTGTAGTCCCAGTTACTCAGGAGGCTGAGGCAAGAGAATCACCGAAGCCCAGGAGCTGGAGGTTTCTGTGAGCTGTGTGATGCCATGGCACTCTGCAGAGGGTGATAAAGTGAGACTGTCTCTACAAAAAAAAAAAAAAAAAAAAGACTACAAGAACAAAATAGTTCTTGTGGTAGACTCCTATAGTCCCAGCTACTTGGGAGGCTGAGACAAGAGAATCACTTAAGCCCTAGAGTTTGAGGTTGCTGTGAGCTGTGATACCATGGTACTCTACTGGGCAACATAGTGAAACTCTGTCCCAAAAAAGAAAAAAAAAAGAAATTCATCTAACCTTTCCCAAGGCCACTGGGAGGATCTGGAGGGCAGAGGCCTTGACGGGCTGATCAGCATCTAAACCAATTCACAGAACTCACATCTGTCCCTGGAAGGGGAGTCCTAAGGCAGTGTTTGAACTCCTGGCCTCAGTCATTCCTGACGCCAGGTCTATCTATTCTTGCCCCGTCCTTTAGCAGAGCTTATGAGTCTCCACGCTGCTTCCCTGGTACAGCTTGCTCCTCCCCGAGCTCCCCCCACCCCCGTTCAGGCTGCCTCTCCTCTGCGCCCAAGGCCTCCCCTGCACGTCTGCTCCGCAGTGCCCTGTCCGCCCTTTACTCTCGCTTTCTCTGTATTCCAGACTCATGTGGAGGCTGGCAGTCTTCCTCCCTTCCCTTCTTTGGGATGCCACGCCATTCTCCCTCCTTTTGTCTCTTCTCCCATCTCTTCTCTCACTCCCTGCTTTCTGCCCTTTCTCTCTCTTTCTCATCTCTTCCCCCCACTATCTTCCCTTTCTCTAAAATAAAATAAACTTATACTTTTACCTTTGGTTACAGAAGACAGAAATCTGAGGAGGGAGGCTGCTTCAGCACAGACCCAGCTGTGCTCTTCTAAGAGATGGACCGAGGCACAGGTTCTACTTTAGGAAGGTCTGGATCCAGAGGCTCAGACAGTGTCTCAGGACTCTGTCTCCCTCCATTGCTCTGCTCTGCTCTCCTCTGTGTTGGCGAAGACGGCCCCTGGAAGCTCTCAGCCTCCGTCCACCAGCTTAGCCATTCAGTGGAAGAAGATCATATTCCCAGCAGCAAAAACCAGGTTGGATAGCTTTGGTCACTTGTCCATCCCCCCACCGGCCACTGGCCAGAGCAATGGAATGCTGTGATTGGCCGATTGGTGTCATATGGCTCATCTCTGGATCAGGAGGGGGATCAACCAACCCCATCACATGGCCTGAGGGTGAGAGATGGGCAGTTCACCAAAGTTACCAGAAAAGGATGGCACATGGGAGGCAGTCCACTGCAGTCCCCAGCCTGGGATAGTGAATTGACTGGGCGTAGAGGCCCTGCCTTTTCACTCTCATACCTCCAGAGCACCCTCCACTGGCCACTTCCTGCAGGCCAAACCCTGTGCTGGGCCCCGGGGCTCAGAGAGAGGAACCCAAAGTCCAGCCCTTGGTAGCAGCTCATAGTGAACCAGGCAGCTAGGCACACGTGTGGGCAGTGAGTTGAGAGCAGGAATAATCACAGAGAGTTGTGGGAGTAGGGCCCAGGGGCCCAGACACAGTCTGGAGGGGTCCAGAAGGCTTCTGGAGCGGAGGAAAGCCCTGGAGCCCACTCTCCAAGACCAGGAGGAGGGAGGAGGTTAGGTGGGGTGGGAGTGGTACTCTAGGCAGGGGCACAGCCAGGGCACAGGCATGAGGATCAGGCCAGGGTGAGTTACTCAGAGAACCACAGCAATTTCCTTATTACTGGAGATGCCAGTGCAGAAACAAGAGGCAGGAGGCTGGAAAGGGACACAGGGGCCTGGGACTTTGGATTGGACACCGAGTACTGTACCAGCACAGCCTACAGGGAGAACTGGAGAGGTCCATGCAGTGAAGTAGCAAAGTTCTCTCAATCACTCCACTGATCTGGAGTCCCCAAATCATTTTCTCAAGGGATATTCCGTTATAAGTGGCCAGGTATCAGGGGATTAAAATTGGGTTTCTCTCCTGGGCCTGTCTTCCTTCTGTGTTGAACTGCAAATCAGTTGCCTGCCTCAGAGTTTGCCCAAGGTCTGTGGTTAACCAGGCCTGTCAGTGGGGAATCAAAATGCAGCTCCCAGCTCCAGCCCAAACCAGAATACTCATTTTCCCAGCAAGATTTTCCCTGTGTAATTAATTTGTCATAAATACGCTGACAAAGCGTCCCTGGCAGTTAATGGGGGCTGGAGGTGAAGGTCAACGCTGGTCTCCTTGGGAAGGAAATTAACTAGCTCCCATTAAAAGCGGAGAATGATTAAGTCCAACCATCTCCCAGCCCTCACTCTCCCAAGCCCGCCCTCCCACCCGCCCCCCTTCTGTCCTGCTCCATGCAAATGGAACTTGCAGCTGGCAGAGTTGGATGAGGGAGAGGAGGAATTTGCTCCAGGAGTTGGAAATGATTTTCCAAAACCAATGACCTGCTCAGAATGCATTTCCAGGTTCTCATCCCAGCAGTGTGCCTCCTCACTAGGTGAGCCCAGATAGGGCTCCTGTGTGGAATTTAGCAGACGGCCAAAAGTGGAGGCTTGGAGCAGGAAGGAGAGTCTAGGGAGTAAGTCATTTTAGCTTTAAAGGACAGAAACTAGCCCTCCCAGGCTTACACACAAAAGGGGGATTTATTTGCTCATGCTACTGGGAAAGCAAGGGTTTCCTAGGTTCAGGAATGGCTGGATCCAGGGGCCTCAATCCTTAATTTTAGGCTTCTTACTTTCCATCTCTCTGAAAAACTTCCCCCACGTGGGAGAATGTTAATAATGAACATTTAGGAGAATGACTACCCACTGGACATTAGAAGCTTGAAAACTTAAAATATTTCTATAAATGATTTTTTTATTTTGAGACAGAGTCTCACTTTGTCACCATGGCAGAGTGTGATGGCATCACAGCTCACAGCAACCTCAAACTCTTGGGCTTAAGCAATTCTTTGGTCTCAGCCTCCCAAGTAGTTGGGACCACAGGTACCCACCACAATGCTCAACTATTTTTAGAGATGGAGTCTTGCTCTGGCTCAGGACTTGAACTCGTGAGCTCAGGCAATCCACTCTCCTCAGCCTCCCAGAGTGTGGGCCACTGTGCCTGGCCTTGAAAACTTAAAATACTTATAAAAGCAATAGAAGAGTTGGAAGAAAAGCTTGAGAAAAAGCTTCCCAGATAGTAAAGACTTGTTAATAAGATAGGCAACAATAGGGGGAAGGAGAGATTTACAGGATTAATGAAATAAGCCCTGTATCTCATAAATATGGAGGAAGTGAGAAGTATAAATTAGAAGAAAAGTTTTTTTCCAGGAGGGAAAACTGTGAATTTCTAGATGGAAAGGCTTTCTAGTACTTGGCACTACTACAAAACCCCCAATGAAAGCACCTGTTATAATGAGATTTCAGAAAAGTAAAGATACATAGAAGATTCTAAAAGCCTGAGACAAAACAAACAAGGTCACATACAGAAAAAGTATTGGGACTCCGATGGCGCAAAAAGGCTTAGTAGCAACATGGTGAGTAGAGGAAAGCGTCTTCCTTTCTGAATTCTCAGGGAGATGCTTTCACCCTGGCCTTCCAGTTCTCCCACAGAGAGAGGACTGAGAAGGATATTTTCCAATGAGGTGGTTCAAAGATTTTCCTTCCATGCCCCCTTTCTCAGGAAGAGACTGGCAGTTGCTCTCACCTGAAACACAGGGGCACCCAAGAAAGATCACATGGGAAAAAACAGAAACCAGCGCACAGGGAGACATGGGAAGTCTGGGCCTCGTGTTGCACAAAAAAATGATAAAGCAGCTGAGTCCAGCCTGGAACAGGAGGTTGGGTGAAAGTTTCAAGTGGAAAACATAAAACCAAGAAGATTTTAAAAAATATAGCCACCCCTCCAGACCTGTGGATTCCGAGGATCAAAAGTATTTGGGGAAAAAAAATGCCTGATTGTGTCTGTACTGCACATGTGCAGACTTTTTGCCCTTATCATTATTCCCCAAATAATACAGCATAACCACTATTTACAGAAGAGTTATAGTATATTAGGTATTTTGAATAATAGAGATGATTTATATAGGAGGATGTGCATGGCTTATATGGAAACACTGCACTGTTTTATATCAGGGACTTGAGCATTCATGGATTTTGGTATCTGCAGTGGGTTCAATCCTGCGTGGAAGCCAAGGGATGACTATATATTTAGGCATTTGTTAAATCCTATGAATGGACTATTTCGTGTCTATTACACTTTTCAATCAAAACAAAAAGCAATACTTGTATTTCTGGGTGTTGGTTAGCTCTCACAAACAAGGAGAGTTCAGGTTAGGCCTCACCCAGAAGCTCAAATAATGTGGCCAAGGACCTGCTGTCCCTCCATCTCTGTTTGGCTTCCCACAGACTCGGCTTTCTCAGTTTCCACATGGAGACTCTCCAGCCACAATAAGTTCTGTCCTCCTGGTGACAAAGCAGCTGCTGTGGTTCCAGACCTCACATTCCCACAGTGGACAAAAGTAGCTTCTAAACTACCCCAGTATTCACCATCTCCAATTGGCCATGGGCATGGGAATCATTAGCTGCAGCTGGTTCAGGTCCAGCTCTGAATTTGGGGCAATTAGACTCATGGGACCTGCAGTGCCCAGGGCATTTTCTAAGCATTCTTTGTCTTGTTAAGTAGATGAGGAAATTGGGGCCAAGACAGGCTGAATGGCCTGACCAAGGGCACACAGGTGGAAGGTGGAGCCTACACCCAGACTTCCAGGTTTTTCTGGTCCTGCTGGTCAACCCATCACCCAGGATCTAACACTCCCAGCCTTTGGGCTGCAAGCTCTGATGGGTGAAGCACAATGCCACCCTCCAGGGCAGCCTCACATCAGATGAGGAGGGGCCACAGGACCTGCATTTTCGCACTGTATGAAACACTTCTCCTGCGAAATAAGGGTTCCTTGAACACATAGGTTGTGGTTACATAGCACAGTGCAGTCACCCCGGGGGATTCTCAGAGAGCGCACTGTCCAGGGGTCAACTGAGGTTCAGCAAGATTAGACAATTGCTCAAGGGACAGAGACAGGATTCCAACCCAGGCCACCAAGCTGCTAAGCAATGCTCTCAAACACATTACTAAGAAGCTATCTGGGACTTCACATGGCAACCTGGCTCCCACTACCTGGCCCCACACCTGTGGTCAGCCTCATGGTGCTTCTTAATCACTCATTTACCACTCCAGTCCCACCCCAGGGTCCTTTGGCCTTTGCTGCCATCAGCCAAGTGTCCACTGGCACCTGGAGAAGCAGCCCAGCAGGGAACAGATGGGCTACTCACCCAGGCAGAGTGTCAGATGGTGGGTGGGGCCACCCAGCAGGCAGGGGGCATGGAGGTACACTGCCCTGGTGTCTGGAACCCAGGATTCGAGATCCTTCAGGTGAATCCTACTCTGCCCTCCCTGTGTATAAGGCCGCTCTCACCCTCAGCAGCCTCTTATTGCTCTGAGCCCCTGCCTTTCTTTCTTACCTCCAGGCTACCTCTTATAGGACCTCTGGGACAGCACTGCCACATCCTCCCATCATCCAGGGTGACCTCCCTATCTCATGGCCCTTACCTCAATCACCTCTGCAACATCTTTCTCCACTTAAGGTAACATGGCCCTAGGTGCTGGGGATTAGGACATGGACATTGCTAGAGGAGCATTATTCAGTCACCCATGCTGATGAACGTCTTACAATGCACAGGACAGCCCCTGACCCCTGCAACAAAGAATTATCTAGCCCCAAATGTCAGCAGTGCTGGGCTTCCTTAGGTGGCAGTGATGCTGTTGTCAATATAGCAAAGATAAAAGAACGAATGAGGCGTGGCAGCCCTGGGAGTATGTAACCTGAGGGCAACCTCAGACAAATCCCAGCAACGCTGACCCTCAGTTTCCCCCTCTGTAACATGTGGCAGAGACAAGACCACCACCTGCACGGGAGAGCTCATTGTTAGGGTTAAGAGAGATGGTGCACAGTGCTTCTGGGTCCTGGAGTAGTTAACAAATGCTGCCGTCCAGACCACCGACAGACTGAGCGACAATGCTACTGGGCGCGGGTATTGTCCGGGGCTTCCTTCGTGGCGCACCACGCGGGCCCGAGGCCGGAGGCCGCGCCACCTTGCGGCCGGCCCCGCGCTGCGCAGCACGTTTACAGCCTTGGTCCGAGCGCCCTCTCGTGGCCATGGCCCTCATGGCCGCTAGCTGGGCTCACAGCCTGGCCCGGTCTGAGCCTGGTACCAGGCGAAGGGTCCGTGCGTTGTCCCGTTCCTTCTCCCCAGAGCGGCCAGGCGCACAACGTTTCCTCCGTGGTTCTGGGGGCGTGCACCAAGCTCTGGCCCGCCTTTAGGTCCCAGGTTAAGTTTCTACACTGCCCTCCTACTGGGCCCTCCCTTCTGGCACCTGCCAGCCCCGCAAAGTTGGGGGAAGGAGCGCAAACCCCGCAGTCCTCAAGGGCTGGGTTTCTTCCCTCGTGGGGATTTGCCCCTGCAGCTTAGGCTCCCCACCGCAAGCCCCCAGCCCAGCTTTAGCAGGAACTAGGAACACTTTCCCTGCAAGCCTACCTGCAGACCCCCTCCAGTAGCGGCTGTGCCTTGGACCCAGCATGTGCTAACACACGGAATCCTCTGTCAACTCTAGGAAGAAAACGGTGCTTACCCCACTTCACGTGGTGAAAATACTGATGCACAGAGAAGTTAAGCCACTTGTCCAAGGTCACACAGCCAGTGAATGGCCCACTAGGACTCAACCCAGGGCACAAAGTGAGTCCAGCAATCTCTAGGTGTGAGAGAACATCACGTTTGGGAAACGCCTCTGGTCGGAGGTGGAGTGGGGACTCACACAGCGGGTGGTGACTCACTCTCAGGACCTGAAGGCAACAAGCCCATCTGAGACACAGTCAGGCTGAACGTCCTCACATTGGCCACTCTGCAGTTAGACACCTTCGGGGTCTAAGGGACAGCGTGAGGCTGGAGATACAAACTCAGGGCCACCTGGGTTCAAAGTTTAGTCTGGCTATTTTCCTGCTGTGTGAGCTCAGGCAGACACCCTGTCTTCCTGGGTCTCAGTTTCCACAAGTGTAAAACAGAATGACCATCGTCCCTCCCTCTTACAGTGGTCGTCAGGATGGAGGCCTCACCGTGCCGTGGAAAGCTGTGGGAAGTCTGCCCTCAGACCCCCAGCCCCCTGCCCCCACTTCTCAGGTGCTCCTCCTGACATCTTGCCCTTCCCTGGCCCATTCCTTCTCTTCAGACTCCTGGTCTAGCCCTACAAAAGTCTAATCGGCTCGGATAGGCTGGATTCAGAAGCCACACCAGCCCAAGTTAGCCCCAGCCCAGGCCTGGCGGCCAGCAGCTTCATCCTCTGGGCGGTGACATGCCCTAAGAGTTCTGCCACTTAGGACCTCAGCAGCCCCCCTCCCTCCCACACACCAACCCAGGACCCCCAGGCAATCTCTCTCTCTCTCTCTTTCTGTCTCTCTCTCTCTCACACACACACACACACACACACACACAAACACACAGAACAACACCACGATCTTCCTCTGCTGAATGGCACCTCCTCTCACTTAGCCCAGACGTTGTGGGGTCACTGACATAGGACAGAAGCCCCTCCTTCCCGAGTGGCAGCCAGGCTGGGGTTCCATAGGGCTCGGCCACTTACCAGATATTCAGTGTTTGGAGTTTTGTTTAATCTCCCTGAGCCTCCGTTTTCCCGTCTGCAAGACAGGGGGTTAAATGAGACAGTCTGTGGACACCTGTGGACATCAGGGGATGTGGCTGTGTCATCACTGTGCCCATGGCTCCTGGCACAGCCGTAGCATCACAATTAGCAAGTTGTGGTGAGAATGGCCCCCAGCCCCAGGGCCAGTGATGTGAACTCAGGCCTGGCACCCTGTGGGCCCTTGAGAGGTAGCAAAGGCTAATGGTCACCAAGGGCTGGCCACAGGTGGGCATCTACAAAGGAGTGTGTTATAGAGGTCACCTGCTCTGTCCCTGGTGCCACAATGTGTGCTCCAAATGTGGATTTATCAAAATCCCCTTCCCACCAGAGCAATGAGGGTTTTGAATTCCAATCTTCCTCCAAGGAAGCAAAAACAAAAGTAAAAAACTCTGGAGAACTCAGTTTGCTCCTAATAAACCCAACCTGCTGGGGCTCAGTCGGCCACCATCACTCTCTCTTTGGGCCGCACCCCAAGGGTGTGCGCAGCTGCTCCAGTTACGTTGTAAACGAATATTCACTGACGCAACACAGCCACCATCTAGTGGTGCGTGGGAAACAACCCAGCAGGCTACAGATGCCCCATGGGGTATGTTTCACTTTCTGAGTTAAATAGTATCTGGATGCGTGAAGAAAAGTCTAGAAGAAATCAGTGCACGTGTGAAGAAAGGCTCGCTCTGGGTGTGAAATTCCAGGTGATTGGTTTCTGTAGGCTTTATCTGGGTTTGCTACCATATATATGTCATTTGGTAACTACAAACATCTACAATAACAGAAGTGACTTTCAGGAACCAGCCTCCTGCTGCACCCTGGACACTGCAGACCCCTGTCTGGGCAGAGGTGGCCACTCTGCAGTGCTGGCCGCCAGGTGGCGCCCCTGGCTTTTTTTTCTCCACAAACTGAGCCCAAACTTGGCTTGGGGCAGGAGAGTAGGGGGTAGTGGATAGAGCCCTCTGCCTCTGCATCAGACTCAGCACAGCTCAGGACCCCTGCGGTGGGGCTGGCTCCCAGGGTCCCTTCCAGAGTAGGAGAGTCATACTCTAAGACCCCCAATGGCTCTCTCTCTAGGTGGATCCTCAACCCCAAGTTAGACTGTTCCTCTGCAGAGCATGTGTGGCTTCAAGATGACCTTCAGTATCTGTGTCCCACCCCTGAAGGAGCTGCCAGGATCCACTGTCCCGGCTGCTTCCCAGCCTTCTCTGAGACCCTCTCCAGGCTTTCCCTAGGAGGCTCGATTCTAATGTCCCTCCTCAGAGAGACCCCCTCTGCCACTCCAGGCGCTCTGCCATGCCTCCTGATCGCTTGCCTTCCAAGCATGCAGTGATCCGCGTTTCATGTCCTCGTTTCTTTAATTACAGCCTCTCTAGCCGATGCTCTCCAGGGCAGAGATCTCTCCTGGGAGCTCTATAGTCTCCCCAGGTGCCAAGACAATGGCTGGCCCACAGGAGGCATTCAGTGAATTCCTGAGTGAATAAATGAGTGAGTGAATTAATGAAGCCCCACAGTCGGTCTGGAAACCTGGACAATTAGCTGTCACTCAGTCCCCTCAAGATCCCACATCATCCCTCATACCTCCTCCCTCACCCCAGCCCAGGAGCACCCTCTTGCAGCCCCCTGGCCTTTGCTCGGCCAAGTCTTTCTCCCAGTTCTTCCCTTTTACTTTTCCCATGTGCTCTCACTGTCAAGGCTGCACCTAACCTCCTCCTCCAGCCTAAGCCCCCCTGGGCCTTTCCCCAAGTCAACATGGAGCTCTCTGTCCTTTAAACTCTGTCCCACACGTTATGGGCCGTGTGTTCAGCCTGAAGCATTCATGTCTTCTCATGCGGGTGGCACCATTGTGGGGCTGGGCCTGGTGGTTTTCAGACCCTGAGTGAACCAGCCCCTCGGGTGGAAATGATGCCCCCTGACAGCCAGGGAAATGAGACCCAGCCTGACACCCCGGCCCCTCCCCAGGACAGAACAAGTATGGTAGGGATGTGGCAGGTCTTTCCCAGGAGGCTGTGACACAGGCTGGGCTGGCAGGCTCCGGACTTGGCTCTTACTCAGCCTGGGGGGCTGCAGGCTGAGACCAAGGATAGAGAAGAGGCAGTTCCTGCCCATCTGAGGCCCCCAGGGCTTCAGGGCGAATTGAAGCCTCCTGGTGCACCTGTCCTGAAGGCGTGAACTTTGCCCCAGAGCTGCCTTGGTAGTTCCAGCCTTCTCCCAGGCTGTGTGGCTGTGGGCACACACTCATCGTCTCTGTGCCCAGTTTCCTGCCGGCACAGATCTCGCAAGCTGCTACTGGGGCTTGGGGGCGTAGACACCTGCTATACTTGGACAGGCCAGGGAAGAACAGAGATGGCAGGTGTGCAGAAGTTCGCCACCTGCCTGCTGAGTAGCCCTCAGAGCCTCAGTTTCCTCATCTGTAAGGAGTCTGTCACCTGTCCAACCTCACACCTCGGTGGAGGGACTAAGCATGAGTCAGCCCATGCTCTGCTTCTTCCACTGTGCTGTGAGCTCCCCGCAATAGCAGCGGTGCCCCCACTGGTGCCCTCATCTGGGTGCCCTTGGGTGCTGTCTCTGCCCCACTTCCTGCAGTCCTTGTGCCTAGCCAGCCTGGTCCTGCCCCCTGATCCCACTGTGATCCCTACATGGGGCCATCGCAGCCGAGATGGGGTCCTTAGGGACCACAGTGGGGCCCCAGGAAGTTTGGAGAGCCCTGTGAAGCCTGGTCTCTGACTTGCTCCCCTGGCTGCCAAGCACCCCATATGGAATCAAGGGCATGGTCTCTGAACCTCATCTTGGGTGTGAACCCCGCTGACCAGCTGGGGACTTTGGACAAAGGCTTCACTCCAGGCCAGGCTATTTACGAAAACTGAGGTCTCAGTCCAAGTGCTGATGTGGTGGCCGATGACCAGATTAAGCATTGATTTTTCTGGATGATTCTGGCTTTGGGCTAGGGACACCTAAGACCAGGAGCCGGATGTGTTATTGACCATCCAGAAACCTTCTGCCCGAGGGGCTGCAGGAGTGAGGGGCAACAAGCATGCTCTTCTCTGCTGACATGCAAGGTTCAGACCAAACCCCTGAACCCTCAGCTGATGCACCCTTTCCCACCAGACCCACCCCAGTACACCCCACTAGTTTGCCCTGCCCTGGTGGGGATGGGGAAGGGCTAATGAGGACCCCTGTCCTCCTGGCCCTTTCTTGGTGAGATGGGAAGATCCCCGCCTTTTGGGGCTTGGGCCTCCCAGTGATCCAAGGGCGGGGAAGGCTCCAGCCCCAGGTGGCCCCGTCCCTGAGCATCCCATCGTCCTTCAGGACATAGAAGATTTTCTCTGCTCCGAGAGAAGCCTCCCTGGGGAGAGTCCCATCAAAACTCACAGGTTAAGATCCTTAAACTTGCCCCACTTCCAAAACCTCCCCCTGAAGGCCACCACCATCTGGGCTGTCCCCGGATGCAGCAGGAGCCTCCCCACCGGCTTCCCAAGTCCCTCTCACCCCCTCTGCTCATCCCCCACCCAGCACCCAGGGGACCTGTAGAGCTGCAGCTCCAGCTCCAGTCCTGTCACACTCCCTGGCCCTAACCCTCAGAGGTTCCCTATTGCCCCCAGGATCAGGACCCAACCCCTGAATTCCGCGCCCCCTCCCCACCCTCCTCCTTCCGCTCCCCAGCCCGAGCTCTGCACACCACACACACTCCTGCAGCCAGGTCTGGCATACCTGGCCTGGTCTTGCCTCTCACGCAGCTCCTCACCTCTTCACGGGGCCCCGGCTCAGGTGCTCCTCTTCCAGGCAGCCCCCACTCTCATAGGAGCCTTGGGCCGCTGTCCTAGAGAATCACCCAGTCTCATGGGGCGCGGCCCTGGGTGGGACTCAGCTGCTGGTCAATCTTGGCTGGAGACAGCTGTGTTGTTCCTGGAGAGACAGAGGCTGTCCCAGGAGATAGGACAGAATGGAGCAGCAGGGAGAAGCAGAGAGGAGTTATCCCACCTCCCTGCCCAGGTTAGTGCCTGTTGGACCCTCGTGAGGCCACACTTCACCCGCTGGCCGGGCCCCTCCCGGTGATGCCCGCTCCACTCCAGCTGGTGCTAGCAGGCCTGTGATCCCACTGTCTGAGTCTCCAACAGCCCCCACACCAAGTCGCGGCAGCCTGGATGGTGGCCTGGGATCCCTGAGGGGGACATGACACCTTGTCCATCCAGGACGGACACCTGGTTCAGAGGTAGCTAAGGGTCTCCCAGTTAAGGGCCTGGAACTAGACATCGGGTTCAACCTGCTCTGCTATTTCCTCCCATGAAGCGCCGGGCAAGGGTTTAAGCTGGCTGAACCCACGGTCTTCCTAAGAGGTGGACGTGATGACCCTTCTTACCACCCTACAGGGTGATGTCAGACCCCCAGGTGTTGGGGACACAGGACAGTGCCTGGTATGTAAGAAATGCTCAAGAAGCATGAATATTTCCTTTGTTAATTTTTGTCTTATCCACCCTTTCACACTTTGCTTTCCATGTTCCTGTTTGTCGGCACAGCCAACACTCACGGTGCTTGAAGCATGTTGGGGGAGCAGGAGGCTGTCGGGGCTGCCTCTGGGGCTGCCCAGCTTCGGCCCAGCAGCTGCACTTCCCGTCTGATCTCACCCCTCACCTGGCTCTGGGAGGAGCAGAAGAAGGGTGGTGTGGCCCCACCCAGCACAGGTGGGTGCTTGTGCCTAGCCCTGACCCTGCACCTGCTTGTTGCTTGGGCGGGTCACCAAAACACTCCAACGGCAAGGACGGATGGTCATCATGCTGGGCAGGGGCCCTCCTGTGGCCTGAAAAGTTTATCCAGGCAGAGTCTCCAATCCACAGAGAATGATTAACAAAGGTGCTGAGGCTGGAAACTTCCAGGCTCTCAGAGGTTCTGGGTTAGCCAGGAGTGGCCCCACCCCATCCATGTTCTTCCCCACCACTCAGGACTTTGGTTAAGAAAAACAAGCCCTTGCAAAGTCATCCAAGAGGGGGTGAAATCACGAAGGGGACACTGGGTGGACACACTCCCACTGCCAGGACAGTAAACCTCCCCAAACTGGATGGCACTTGATAGGGCTGAGAGGGCTGGTGTTTCTGTCAAATATGTGGCTGTTTATTAAACCTGGGGTGTTCTTGGGGAGAGGGCTACAAGTTCAGAGCCCAGTGGGTCAGGGGCTGATGGAGGGCAGCTGTGCCCATGCTGGACCTCTGTCCTGGACATCTCAGAGCCAGCTGCTCTCCCTTGGGGAGAGCCAGGCCATGGTCAGAATGCAGCCAGGAGACAGAGGGCAGCACTAGCTCGGGAAGGTGCATGATTCACCTGCTCCATCCTCCTGGCAGTCCCAGGGGCAGGGCAGGGCCGGGGTGGCCAGACCCTGGGACAGAGAGGGAGTCTCACTGGAAGGGCCCCATCCTCTCTGCACCACGGTGTGCATCTCTGCAAAATGAGCGCAATAGTCCGGCTCCAGGAGCCAGGCTGAGCGTGCTTGGATAACACCTCTCTGGGGACCACCCCCAGAAGGCAGTCGAGGGTGCACATCATTGCTGTCATTCCTATTGCTGACCTGTTCCCCTGGACACTCACTTGCTCAGGGACTGGGTTACTACCCAGGGTTCCACCCCACCAGCAGCACTAGGACAGGGCTGAGGAGGACCAATCAGAAATCAGGGTTGCTAGCTGGTTCACTTGTACTTTCTGGCCTCAGTTTCCCCATCTGTAGAATGGAACTAATAAAGCCTGCTCCTCTCACCATGTACCAAGCACCAAGTCCTACGCCCTTCACACATATTATCTCATTTAATTCTTTTTTTTTTCCACTTAATTCTTACCATGACCCTATAAGCCAGCTGCAGGCCCCCCTAGGGCTGTGGAGCAGAGCATGGGCAGAACTTGTAAGGGGACTGGGCACGCAGGGAGCGGCCTTCGTGGGTGGCTGTTACCACCCCAAAGGCAGTGAGGTCTGTGAGTGGCTGAGACCCCTCAGGCCTCCTCAGGTTGTGGTGGGGTCTGCAGGCTCGGAATTCATGGGTGCCCCTGCCCCTTACTTCCTTCCCTGTGTCCCTACTGGGCAATGTCAGAGATGTGAACACTAACCCCCAAAGCCTCCTTTGAGACAAAGTCTACTTCAGGCCAATCACACAGAGGGGGTCGTCCCCTCATCCATGGCCCTGCAGTGGCCTGTGGGGAGGAGGTTGGGCTGGACAGATCCCTACAGCAGCAGTTTGACAATAGGAGTTAAACTAGTTAGTTCAGCTCAAGCGCTCAGCACAGTACCTGCTCATAGCACCTAGAGAATGCTGGTTACTTTTCACAGATCCTTTCTGGTCCTGACCTGTATGAATCTGTAGCTTTGTGTATATGCCCCAGTGTATGGCACAGAGAAGGGACACCCAGGGTACAAAGTGCTGAAGGCTTCAGATAAAGCTAGATACCAATTCAGGAGTAAGTCTAGGCTGGGCATAGTGGCTCACGCCTGTAATCCTAGCACTCTGGGAGGGGGAAGATCTCTTGAGCTCAGGAGTTGGAAACCAGCCTGAGCAAGAGTGAGACCCTGTCTCTGCTAAAAATAGAAAAATTAGCCAGGCATGGTGGCACATGCCTATAGTCCCAGCTACTTGCCAGGCAGAAGCAAGAGGATCTCCCGAACCCAAGAGTTTGAGGCTGCTGTGAGCTATGACACCACGGCACTCTACCTAGGGTGACAGAGTGAGACTCTATCTTAAAAAAATAAAAATAATTTTTTAAAAAAGTTGTGAGTCTAGGTCCCTGGTCCCCCAAAGCTTGGATGCTATAACCTCCACAGAAGTGTGGTGAGGTGGAGAAATTCACACTCACCAGAGCCCCTCACAGGGACAGTGTGCTGTGGTTGCAAAAAACTTCAGAATAAATTACCTGGGCTGGAGCTCAGACCTTTCCTGCACATGTGCTGTGACAACAGCAGACACCCCCTAAGCCACCTTCTAAGGAGGTACAGCTTGTCCCCCAGGGCTTTGTTTTGGCTCAGGGAGTCCAGGCAGGACAGGATTCCTCGGGAGAATCCTGAGGAAAGGAGGCTAAATTCTGACAGCTGCCTTCTTCACTCTTGACCTAAATTCATTCCGCACCTCCTGTGAGTACAGGACACTTGCTTAGGGACACCCAAAGGGCAGTCTACCCAGAGCCCTGTTTGAGATTTGGTACTACATTGAGCAACCCCTTTCTGTATGGAGAAAGATGGGAGGAAAGGAGGTTCCTTATGCCTAAAACTCCACAAACAGCAAGAATACATCCCTTTTCCTTCCAAAAGAATCTATAGGGTTCTGCCTAAGATTCACTCCTGCTGCCCGAGAGGACACTGGGGCAACTTGCCATACCCACAGCCTGTTCCCAAGGAGTCTCTGCTCAATGACAGGCTCAAAGGGCCAGCTGGTAGCCAGCTGGATCCAGTACTGTGGCCTCCCAGGTCCCCTTCCGCCTGTATCCTTGTGTGGAAAGCAGTGCCTACCACAGGGAGCCCTCAAATGTGCTGAATCTGCTTAAATAAAATCAAAGCCCCTTCCAGAAACAAGTGTCTATTTTCCTTCTCCCCCTGCTGAACCTGAGGAATCACCTCTGCTCAGCTCTCCAAACCCACCTTTCCAACCTGACCTGCTTCTCCACAGGCCTATCCACAGGTGTCTTTTCCTGAGCTCAAAGGGCCACCTTGCCGGCGGGTAGCTGGATGTGGCATTTCCCCTTTGTTCCTCAGCCTGCAGCAGTCCTGCCCCACACCACCTCTCCCATCCCTTCCACTCTCTCAGCTCCCCCACTTAACCCAATTTCTGCAAGTCCTGGACATCCCTTTTTCCACCCTTTCGACCCTTGCACTCGTGGCCTACCATCCTATCGAAGATTCTTTTCCTGGGAAAAGAATATAAAATAAAAAATAAAATAAGTCTCCCATCCTATCAAAAAGTCTTTTCCTGGGAATCCAAATACTGCAGACAATGACATTGTTTTAAATGCTTTTTAAAAATGATTAACTAGGGCGGCGCCTGTGGCTCAATGAGTGAGGCGCTGGCCCCATATACCGAGGGTGGCAGGTTCAAACCCAGCCCCGGTCAAACTGCAAGAACAACAAAATAGCCAGGCATTGGGGCAGGCACCTGTAGTCCCAGCTACTCGGGTGGCTGAGGCAATAGAATAGCCTAAGCCTAGGAGTTAGAGGTTGCTGTGAGCTTGTGTAACGCCATGGCACTCTACCGAGGGCGGAAAAAGTGAGACTGTCTCTACTAAAAAAAAAAAAAAGAAGAAGAAGATTAACTAATACAACCTTTTTCGAAGGAAGTATGGAGAAGCCTCAAAGAACTCAAATTAGACTTCCCATTTGATCCTGCAATTCCATTACTGGGCATCTACCTGGAAGAAAAAAATCCTTTACCATAAGGACACTTGCACTAGACTGTTTATTGCAGCTCAATTTACAATAGCCAAAATGTGGAAACAGCCTAAATGCCCACCAACCCAGGAATGGATTAACAAACTGTGGTATATGTACTCCATGGAATACTATTCAGCTATGAAAAAAGATGAAGACTTTACATCTTTTGTATTAACCTGGATGGAAGCGGAACACGTTATTCTTAGTAAAGTATCCCAAGAATGGAGAAGCAAGAGTCTTATGCAACTCAATTCTGATATAAGGACAACTAATGATCTAGCACATGGGGGGGGGGGGAAGGGGAGAGCAGAGAGAGGGAAGGACAGAGTGGGTGGGGGGGGTCACGGTGTGTGACACACCTCATGGAGGCGGGACAGTTTTAAGAGGGACTTTTACCTAACGAATGGAATCAATGTAACCTGGTTCTTTGTACCCTCAATGAATCCCCAACAATAAAAAGAAAAAGAAGGAAGTGAAAAAAAAATGATTGCCTATTTTTTAAAACAGTTGCTGGTGTTAGGGTAACTGTTCTCCAGTGTGGACACCTATGGGGAGGTGCTGGGATTTCAGCTACAGTCCCCTTCATGCAGCCAGCTGTGGTCTTCTTTGGCGGCTTCCACGTTTGGGCAGGTCACCTTGTTTGAAAGCTTTGAAATGAGGTTGTGAAATGCAGCCATGATTTTTCCTGAGCACTAGACGTTTTGGAATCAGGACAACATGGCCGGGGCATGGACGTGGGGTGGGTCAGCCCCTGCCCGCTCATCCCTGCTAGGAACAGAGGTTCCCCGGGCACAGCAGCCCAGGCACCCTAATCTCTGCTCCCTTCACAGGTCACAGGGCTGGACTTTGTCGCAGGCGCACCACCCTCCCACGGGCAGCCTCTGGCTCCTGCTGCTCCCGCCCCTCCCGAAGCTGCTCAGCCAGGCTTGTCCTCTGAGGTTTCCAGGCCCCAGATAGCACCTTGCTTCTAGAAGATGCAAGGCTATGCATAGCAGAAGTGGGAAGTCGCAGGCCCTCTCAGATGCATCCCACCCTTCATTTGTATGTGGACCCCACCACCCTGCACCCCCAGCTTCACCCCCAGTGTTCTCCACTCCAGAACCTACATCCACTCGCTACAGAAAGCCAGAAAATCCAGGGCCTCTCCTTGGTTTTTCCTTGTCTCACCTCTGACATCCTATCCATCTTCAAGCCTGTTGTCTCAACCCCTAAATGTGCCTGAATGTGAACCTTTCTCCCCCCCTCCCTTCTCGAAAACCCCTCCTACTTGGGCAGAGACCCCCTCTTCTGCCCCCATCCATCTCCCACATGCCAGGTCACGTCTACAACACTCACTGCACCAGGGGTTCCCTAGCTTAAGGGTATACCACCATCCCCCAGAGGGAGACCCTGGGCCCACCTGCAGCCTTTGACCCCACAGGTCTGGGCTGAGGCCCTTAAATTCCTCTTTCTGACAAGTTCCCAGCTGCTACTTTCACAGCTGGAGAAGCCTGGTCTGCATAGAGTCCCACACTGACTTCAAGCCATAGCCAAGATCAAAGACAAACTCCACCCCAGGGCAGAGCAGGGCGGTGCACACTCAGACTCTGAGTCAGACTGTGGGAGTTCAAGCTTCAGCTTTGCCAACCCCTGTGTGTCCTGGAGCAAGTGACTGAGCTTCTCTGTGCCTCGTTTTGAGTTTCTTCTCTGTAGTGTCTCCTTTCTAGGGTCATAGTGAGGATTACATGAGCTGATACTCTATCTCAGATTGGGTTGTCCCAGGAGCAGACTAGGGTTAAGGATGAGAGTGATCCCAGGGGGGCCTGGCAGGGGACAGGAAACATGAAGGAAGGACAGGAAACATGAGGAAGGCTCCTGCCTTCCTCTCCCCCTGCAGGACAGGGAACCCTAATGGCTCCGTGGGTAGGCTCCGTGTTCCTGGGAAACTCTCAGAACCTGTGCAGAACACACCATCAATGACATGGAGGTCACTGAGGCATTTGTCCGCTGATGTTGGCAGTCATTGGTTGAAAGACTCTCCTGGTGGAGGCCTGTATGGACAGCCTGGTCCGAGGAAGCCCCCGAGCCCTGGACGTCCAGGATGCTGCTATTGGTCCCCACTGCTTATGTGTTGACAGCGCATAAGCAGGTAAATATCAGCTCCCACGTGCAAGTGCTAGGTGAGTGTTCTGCAGGGGTAGTCTTCCTATAATCTCCTGATCCCCTGACAAAGCCCACGTGACCTGGACACAGCTGAAAATCCTTCCAGGCAGCCCCTCCCATGGCAGTCCCCCGGCCATCTTCCTGGTTTCCTAACATCACTCCAGGCTGAGAGTCTTTGCCCTGACTGTTCTCTCTGCCTGCAGCACTTTTCCCAGACCCCCAGAGCCTACACTCCCTGCTCCCTTAGCCTTAACACCACCACTGCTGCTCAGGGAGTGCCTGCCTCTCTCTCCAGCTAAAGCCACCCCATGTGACACACTCAGTCCCATCTTCCCTTTGACTTCTAGTCCACTATTATCTTTACGGTCTGTTTCTCTCAACTAGTCTGTTTCACCCCAGAATTCCAGCAGGTGTAGCATTTGCTGCCCTGTCCCCAGCTTTGGCAAACACATCATGGGCACTCTCTGAGGGGCTGGATGAAGGGAAGGAAGTGTCTGAGGGTCAGAGAGGCAGCGCTGTCATCTGAGAATGCTGGTGCAGGAACTGGCCTCACAGGGCTTGAATCCCAGCCCATTCCTTTTTCTTGTGTCCTCCCTGGGGCCCTCAACACTGCACCTGGGGCCACCAATTGTCCTCTGACCTCAGGAGTCAGGCAGCCTGACCACAGCAGTATGGGGGGCACCCCTTTTAACTGAGGAGCCCTGTGCAACCCACTGAGTAGAGAATAACCTGGAGAGAATTAGCAGCTGTTCTGTCTTATGTCCTGGGCACTCCCAGATGCCTAGAGCATTGGTTAGGATTCAGTATGGTGCATGGAACAGAGACTTGAGTAATATATGGCTTAAGTGAAACAGAAGATTATTTTATCCCCCCCCTCCATGTAAGAGAAGCCCCAAAAAAGGAATCTCAGCTTGGGTAGGCATCTTCTAAAAGTCATCAAAGATTAGGTTCCTTCTATTGATATCTTGTTCCCTTCCGTCCTTAGCAGAGCTTCTACCACATTATCCAAAGTGGCTGCTTGTGCTCCAGCCATCATATGTCCATTCCAGCCATCAGGAAGAAGGAAAGGATAAGGAGCGGCTTGCTTCTTCCTGTAAGGACACTTCCTATATAGCCTCTCCCAAGACTTCTACTTACATCTCATTGGTCAGCACTTGGTCAACCATCCATGTGCTCAGGAGCTAAAACTTTGGACACTCATTACTAAAGAATATGGGAAGAATGGATGGTATGGTGAGGCTGGCAGCTCTGCCTTGGGAACCTTTCAGGTGAGGCATTAAGTGTTCTCTGCTTCATCAGCGCTGTGCCAGGGACTGGGGAAGCAGTCCCCTAAGCTTGGGAAAGATCTGCTTGAGGGGTCCTGCATCCCTGCGGGGGGTGCCGAGGAGCACCAAGTCAGTATGCACACAGGCCTGATGCTTAGTAGACCAAGTCCCGTGGAGGACACAGCAGAGTGATAAGAAAGGAGACGGGGGTGAGAGCTGGCCTGAGCCCAGGGAGACAGGGAGTGCCCTCCTGAGGATGTGACATTTGGACAGAGCTTGAGGGATGGGAAAGAGGCACTGACCATTCCAGGAAGTGGCTTAGACACCCCAGCTCAGTCATAGGCTACACATGGGCACATCACTGTGCCTCTCTGAGCCTCAGTTTCCCAGCTAAACAATGTGAACAGCCATAGGCTAGCCATGGGCACATCACTGGGCCTCTCTGAGCCTCAGTTTCCCAGCTTAACAATGTGAACAGTACCATCTGTCACTGGGCTGTGGGATGGGAGTCCTGCCCACAAGGTGAGGCTCCATGAAGAAATGAGGCACAGAGAGCCTGAGGTCTGCCCACAGCAGATCTCAACTGGAGGAGATTTTGTACCTTCCCCGGGTCAAGTGTCAGCGTCTGAGGTTTTTCCGATTGCCTTACCTGGGGAGGGGGCTATTACCAGTGACATCTAGAGAGTAGAGACCAGAGATGCCGCTAAACCTCTTACAACACACAGAACAGCCCGCAGAATAGAGGCTCATCCAGCCCCTCATGTCACACAGCCAGGAGGCAGGTGCAGGGACACTTCCCCCAAAGCCCACCCTTCAACTTCCCCAAGTGTGGATTCAGAATCCCCACCCCTCTACCTGTGGCCTGGGCAACAGGGTCTAGATGAGATGTCTGTTTTCTTAACAAACCTCCCCAATGACTCAGACATTCACTGAAGTTTAAGAACTCAACTTCTTTGTGCTTATAAAGTGCCAGGCACGTAGTAGCCACCCCCCCACCATCACCACCAAAATCCATTACAAGTTTAAAGTACAGCTATTATTTTTACAGCATTGCTTAGAAATGGCTTGCAATCTCTAATTTGCTAAATTGATGTGTATATTGACTAAATAAATATTCGGCACGAAGCCCGAGTCCCCCTCCATACTTATTAATCCTCAGGAAATGGAAACACAAGACGCGAAATGAGCTTTTGCTCTGAGCTGCAGACAGGAATACATTATGTTGTTTTTCAAGCGTTCGGGGACTTGACTCACTGCAGCAGAGACGGCCCAATCACCAGCCTCCAAGTTTTCCATGACGCACATGTCTGCCCAGGAGACGTGCCTGTGTTGCTAAGGCTCTTTCTTGGACTTCAGAAGTCTAGGACAAGAAACTTTTACTTCAACGAGGGAAAATTTGGGGGGGACTGCTTTTTGGGGAGTTGATATGAGGGGTCTGTGGATGGCACCAATATTCATGAACAGAAGGCAGGGCTGCTGGCAGGACCTACCGAGAGATGACCCAGGGACAATTCTCTTGCTTCAAGAACTGGGGTCCTGAGTCCTGGGGAAAGAAGGCAGCTACCTGGGCAGGGCAGAGGGGCCCCCAGGGTGGAGGGGTGCAGGGCAGAACAGTTCCTTGGGCAAAGTTTGGTTTGGGATCTTCCACCCTCAGAGGTTTTGATCTCTGGCCAGTTGAGGGTTCCTGGGGGCCAGGCTTGTGCCAGGATGGAGAGGAGGCTCCAGACCTGTGGGGCAACCCAGCAGGGAGGCGGACATCTCTGGTGTATTAACTTCTAAATCTTGCCAGTCCCACCAAACTTTTGCCTGTGGCATCAGCGAACGTTAATGAAGCAACAGAGCCCCGAGTTAGAAAAGAAATTCATTTTGCAAGTTGGGAAGTAAGGAAATGTTCTCCCGAAGAGAGACAGGGCAAGAACTTTCCTTTTGTCCTACTGGGAGGATGTGGATCCCCAGGGGTGGCCTTTCCGTACCATCTAACCTCTGTCCCAGCCAGCTCCGGCTTCCTTACCAGACAAGAGGCCGGGCCATTCAGGGTTTCTGGGGAGGAGAGCCTGACTCTGCCGGCCCAAGGCTAAGGCTGGTCCCCTTCCTGCCCCTCAATTGAGGCATGGTCATGGGCAGTTCCAATGACCTTGCTGAGTTTCCTGGTCTGTAAGGTTCATGACAGCACTACCAAAGTGACCATGCAACCTGGACACACATGTACCAACTGGTGGGACTGGAGGACGGGACCCTGGCAGAAAGAAAGGCCAGGCCAGAGGGTTTGGGTGCAACTTGACCCCATAGAGCATGGTTAGCATTTGGGACAGTGGCCTAGGACAGGGGCACAGAGGTGGCCAGGGTATGGGCTATGTTCAGAGAAGGGCAGCTCTGAGGGACTCAGCCCAGAAGAGGCACTGCTTTCCCCAGGGCTCATAAGATGAGAGCAGAGGCTGCCTCCCCCAGGACCAGTGGAGACTTCATGAATGAAACAAGGTGGGGGGGGTTCCTGGTGAGATGCCACCGCACGCCCATCAGAACAGAGGACATAAACATGGCAGATGGTACCAAGTGCCTGGCAAGGATGTTGATGGAGCACCAGAACTTTCATCCGCTAATGTGGGAGTGCAAAGCTGATACGTGGAAACCGGTTGGCAGTTCCTTGTAATGTTACCCCTACGTGTGCCCTGAGACCCCATGTACCAAGCAAAGGTGCCTGGAAGACCAGGGCAGGAATTCACAGCAGCCTTAACCCAAACAGGTGCAGCTGGAATCAGTACCAGGGCAGGAAGGGAGGAATGGCTCTTCCAAAGGTGGGAGACCCTTGCCAAGGAGGACGGGACAGGGTGCGGTGCAGCAGAGGGGACTGCAGATGGCAAGGAAGCGGAGCAGGCAGGCAGGATGCAGACAGCACCTGCTGTGAGTCCACACCGGCCACAGGAGTCCATGTATCTCCACTGAGAGAAACATCTGTGGTTGCCTGGGGCTTGGGAAGGTTAGCAGGGAAGAGCACAGGGCACTTTCTGGGGTGATGCTGGAATGTTCTGGAACTTGATCTGGGGGGTGGTCACATACAGGAGTCCAAACTCATCTCGTGTTTCGCTTAAGAACTGTGCATTTTACTACCTGTAAGTGACACCTCAATTTTTAAAAATGCCCTCAGAAGGAGGTCTGCCCTGCTGGGTCTGGGGGCCACGATCCTCTCCCCTCCCTCTTTCAGCTGCCCAAGTTTCTCAGGCAGAAGCTGAAGTTCTGAGCAAGTGGAAAGTGCCTGATTCCCAGGACCGAGGGCTTCTGAGGCCACCGCGCCGCCTCCCCGCGGCGCATCCATCTTGTTATTGTCGGAGCTGGGGAATTGCTCCCGAGGCGGAATCTTGAATATTCATCTGATTTACGGCCGGCTGCCGACAGCTTTATGAATCCGCCCACCAATACCTGCAGCCGGTCATCAATCTTCCCCGGAGATTGTGCTTCTGCCAGTAACTCATGAATTAAAGAGGCCCCTGGCGGCCCCCGCGCCCCGCCGCCCCTCCCCGAGCGCGGCGCGTCGTGATGGAAGGAGGACCTGACCAGAAGTCAGAACATTGTTGTTGTCTTGCCGCTCTGGCGGCTCTGACGACCTTGGATGACTCTCTCAGACTGTCTGCAGGAGGGAAAGTCAAGAGCCCCCCGAGCTGCCTCTTCCCAGCTCTGAGCCTCAGTTTCCCCACCTGCAGAGATGGGTGGTTCAGCACCAACTCCACATGCTTGCCCAGGTCTGGGGGCTAGGCAGGGTGGCTGCAAGCCTGTGTGAATGCAAGGTGCTGGCTGTTACCGTGGCTAACATTGGACTTGGAGATGCTGGGAGGGGAGAGAAAGATGGTGCTTACAGCGAACTTCCCCTGGTTTCCTCGTGAACAAAGTGAGAATGAGAACAGTGTTTCCTTGGAGGGCTTTCAGGGAAGGGGTTGCAGCACAACCCCTGGCACCTGGGCTGTACTCAGTAGAGAGTAAATATTATGATTTTTGTCCAGAAAGGAGCAGATGGTCTGAGCTCTGGGCTCAGGAAGCAGCTCCAGAGCTGACTCCCCAGCAGAGACCCCTGGCCAAAAAAATCCATACAAGGGCCCCCGAGTTGTGCCCAGCTTGTCCGTGAGCCCCCAGCATCTGCTGTGGAGAGAACACTCAGTAAAAGCTCGCAGCTGGGAAAAGTTTCACCTAACGGGTAGATACTGTTCACATCTGGAAAAGAGTCGGGGTCGGCGGGTGGTGGGGAGGCGGATGTGGTGGAAGCAGCGCTGCTGTGCTCAGACACACTCGGACCCTGCTCCTTAGCGCCAGGTGACCCCTGCTAGTTGCTCAGGCCCCTTGAGTCCCATGAGCAGGACAATGGGGCTGCCATGGAGGGTAGGCTGGGGGCTCAGAGAGAGCCTTTTGTAAATGTCACCACCTTTGGTGCACGGGAGCCTGGGGAGAGGGTGTCAGTTCCTGCCGTGTCACCAGGCCCTGTACTGGGCTCCAGAGTGGGGAGAGGCAGGTCGGAGACAGCTCCTCCTCAGCGGTTCGCTTAGCAAATGTTCCTTAGTTTCTTTGGATTACAGGAAGCTCATAAACCCTGTTCCCCAAGTTTTGCCTGTGGAGAGGGTATCCCTGTCTGAGTCGCGCTCCCCCTCTGCAGGGTGATGGCATCTCCCAGGTCTGCAGCTTGCTGCCCTGCAGTGGTCAAGGAGCTGCCAGCCTTCAGGGTGCCCTTCGGAGTGACAGCAGGTTCATCCATGAGGGTCTCGGCTGCACAGTCTCCTGAGAAGTGCAGGTGCAGCTCTTCAGCCACCATCCAACAGCTGGACTCATCTGTCTAACAAACTTTTCCATGTGGAACTCCAGACACAGAGGAGAACGTGTCACATGAAACCAGCAGTCACCAAGAACATAGAGTGGGCTGAGAGTAGTCAGAGCTATTATTTTCTTTGCATAAAAGAAAGAGGTGAGGCACAGAAAGGTTAAGTGACTCACTCAAGGTCACACAGCTTGGAAATGGCCATCTGACCATGGAGCCCCGCACTCACCCCCATGCCCACTGCATGCTGATATCAGGGTTCGGGATGAGACTCTTCTCTTTGGAACTAATTGTATGACCTGAAGAGAGTTATGTAGCCACTATGAACCTCGGTCTCCTTTTCTGCAGACTGAGAACAGTGAGACCTGCCCTGTGCTGGGACGTTGACTGGATTGACCATGAGGAATCACCACTGCCCCCAGCCCAGTGGACGATTGTAGGCATCCCTGGCAGGCCTACCCCTCTCCTCTTCTCCTACTCTCAGGTGAACCTGGACACCTGTGCCCTGGGTTTTGGGCACTGAGGACTCTACCAACCACCAGCCCAGTTCTGAAAGCAGGGGGTCCCTTGGAAAGAGATGAAGGATGGGAGGCTGGGTATACCTGCTTGCTTGCTGGGCATTTCCTGAAAAAGGGCAAAGGCAGGAGGCTAAAGTTTACTGGGGCAAAGGTCTCAGCTTCTGGGAATAGCACTTCCCTGGGGGCTCGGTTTCTGACCCATGGACTTTTCACCTTGGCACCAACAACCTGACCACGCTGGCAGTGTTTACTTCGTGGGAAGGCGAAAGGCCTAGATATGTGTGTGGGGAAGTGGGGGGTGAGCGGGATGTGCTGGGGCAGGAGGTCAGAACCGGGGCAGTGGACCTGGGCCCCAGAGCCTCAAAACACAGGTCTCCTCTGCATGCCTTGGCCATGCTCTCTTCCCGACCTCCTGTAGGTCTGCTCTCGGGCCTCAGATGGGGATAGATGATGATGACAAACCTTTCTAGGGATTCGCATCCAGCATATAGACAAAGGTTAAAATCCAAGCTCTCAGCCTTGCTGGCTCTGAGAACTCCTTCACTGCCTCATCTGTAGAATGGGGTAACAACACAAAAGTGACAGCATGGGGGGAGGTACTGAGAGGCACCTAAAGCTCTCAGTCAATGGGTGATGTTGTTACTATTATGCAACAATGGATGCTCAGCGAGTGTTTACCATTAGATGGACGGATGAAGGATGAATGTGCAGGTGGTTGGATGCTGGGTAGATAATGGAAGCAGGTGGATAGAAACACATAGTAGACATGCACTCATCCACTATTCATCCGTCTGTCCTTCCATCCACTCACTCGCCCACCCTCCACCATCCACCCACCCATCCACATGCCCCTCCTTCCAACTGTACATGAATGGGGGGAGGGTGGATGAGCAGGTGGGCAGGTAGATGGATGGGTGGATGGCTGCCTTGGACAGTGGATGGATGAGGGATGGATGGATGTTCAGGTGGACAATTAGATGAATGAACAGATGGATGGTTGGATGGCCAGGACCGCAAACTAAATGCTAAATTGCCTCCTTCCCAAAGGTGGCAGATAACAATTGCTTCAGCTCCTGGCTGAGACCACATACATTAACCCAGCCGCAGGGGGCCGGAACACTGCAGTCTTCACAATCTGCTCATTAACTGACTCAGAGCTTTCACCTATTCAAAACCAACGGGGTGGCAGCCTGACATTTAAGATTTCCTCTCCTGGCCTTTCACTGAGCACAGCACGCAGCTGTTCGCTGTTGCCTTCTCCTGCAAAGGTGCCCTGGAGCCCCCCACATGCAGTAATGGGCCCAGCTTTTCCAAGGCTATGGGGCTGTGTGCCCTAAAAATTTGGGGCCCCTTCTCCCCAGCCCCCCACCACTGTCTTGCTACATTCCCCCCTGCAGCAGTGCCACCAATTACCTTAATTACCCTTCAGTTAGGGGCTTAATTTATAACGCAGTGGCAAGGAGGTATTGGAGAAGGAGTTTCCTTGGCAACCAAGTTTTTAAACACATGATTCTCTGTGTTTTAAAAGCCACTTCTCATCTAATTTCCCCCCCCTGAAAATTAGCTTGGAACTTTTCAGATGCTGGAAATTTCTGCCTAATGGCAGGCTCGCACTTTCAACTACAACCATCAAAGACCTCGATTTCTCCCCTGCCAGAGGCAAGAGCCTTGGAAGTTGTTTGGTTTCCTCTGTCCCTTTGTTCTGAAATGGCCAGTGTGAAATGACCATGCAGAGACTTTTTCTGAGCTCCAGACAGTCAATCAAACTCTTGACAGCTGCCTGTTTTCTGGACTCTTGGTCACTCAAGTCCCCTGGGGGCTGGAGCTTCGTTGGCCTTGCATGGTCAGTGGTAGACTCCGGGGCTGGCCAGGTGGTCTGAGCCTGCACCCAGTGGCATCTCTATCTCCCATATCTCAGGTTTCTTTCTTGCGTGCCCTCATCACAGACAAGCGTCCTACTTCCTGTCCAACAAAATAATCACCCCCATGGCCTGGCTCCACTCTGTCCCCCAGTGTGGGGACCACACTGCCTTTCTCCTCTGACTAAACCACTCATCCAGCCAGCCAGCCAGCCTCCAGCCCATATCATCTGCCTCCTTTCACCCTCCATCCATTCCCTGACACCCTCAACCCCATCTGCTGTGATCCTCACTCACATCCCATCATCCACCTGGAATCCCAACACCTTTCCCTTTAGAGCTCCACTCTCCAAATCTGGTAGCATTTCTCAGCACTGCTTAGATGCCACTTCCTCCAAGGAGCCCTCTCTGACACCCTTCCCTTTTCTCTGAACTCTTGTAACAACCTGTTTGCATCTCTGAGAGCACCCCACTTGTCTGCTTTGTCTAGGCAAGTGGTTATTAGGGTCTTGGAGGCACATGAAAAAGTCAGGCAGGGCTAAGTTACACTCTGGCTTTCATGGGGTGGGAACAATGTGGCCTTGGTGGTGAGATGGAAGGGGTCACTGGAGAGGGACAGCAGAGGAGTGACCGAGAGCAGGCTGATGTCCACTGGATCAGATGGGTGGAAGGTGTCCAGAGGCATAGAAGGTTGGAAGACACGAGAATAGACGGTTAAATAGAAGAGGAAAGGGTGGATGGCTGGAAGGAAGGAAGAAAGGAAAAGGGGGAGGGAGAGAGGGAGGAAGAGGGGATGGTTGGATAGAAGGAAAGAAAGAGGGAGGGAAGGAGGGAGTGAAGACATGACTAGATAGAAGGAAAGAAGGAGGGAACGAAGGAAGGAAGGGAGTAAAGAAGGGAAGGAGGGAGGGGAGAGATGGCTAGATAGAAGGAAGGGAATGAGAGAGGGGAGATATGGCCGGAAGGAAGAGAAGGGAAACACAAGTACTCCTTCTCCCACTGGGAGGAGTTGTAAAGTCTGAAAAGGTGGGACTAGCAGGCTGACAGCCAGGCAGTTCTAAAGGGGGCAAAAAGTGAACCTGTAGAGTCTTACCCAGGGAAAATATTACTCCTGATACCTTGAGGTTTGAAGTTTTTCAATGACCCTGGGAAAAGGACAGGGCCTCCTGTGGGACCAATTCATTAGGAAAGATAGTCCTGATCAGCTCATCTGGGCCAGTGCTAAGTGCCCGGCAGTCAGAGGACGTTCGATAACTATTCATTGGAAAGTGACAGATTGATCTTGGAGAACTGCCATTCCAGGGAAGCTTCGGTCAGCTGGGGACAGCACAACAATTTTGCTCATCAGAGCACGTTCCCGCATACTCAGCAGCAGGAAAAGTTGGCCCTGCAGTTAGCAGTGCAATCTCGGGTCTTTGCCCCCTCCATTTGCCCTCCTCATTTGCCCAAGATAGAGGGGCCCAGGGGACAAGCCTCTGCTGCTGGAACCAATACCCTTCCGTGGTACAAGCAGGGTTTACCACCTCGGCCCATCTTGGGGCAGGATGTGCATGGTGTCCACACAATATGAGCTCTAGCCATTTCCTGGGAGTCAGTTGGTCCATGAAGCCAGGAAGAGCCAGTAGGTAGAGAACTCCGCCTGCTCAGTGCAGTTGAGGGTTTGGGTGATGCACCAAGTCTGTCTACACAAAGTTAGAAAGATGTCCAGACCCTTTCTGTTTCTGGGAAGGACACCTCTCATCACCTGCTGATCACAGACTCAGAGCCCAAAGAGGGAAGGCAACACCTTCCCCTGTCCCATCGAGTCCCCATCCCAGCTGGCGAGGCCTGACTCAGAACAGTCATGCAGATCCTCACCCAGGCGGCTCAGAGGAGTGTGCATTGCACCCCTCTGGGGGGTGGGGTCTACACATGGGCCCTGGGACAAGGCAGCAGGTTCCCCTGTGTGTCATCTACTGTCACAGAAGGCTTTAGGGCCTCAGCTTCCCAAATGCTTCATCAAAGACCAATAAAACTTCCTGACATGACTCAGCACTTTGTGCTGTGCATAAAACTGTCTCTTTACTTCTTCCATCAGACCCCCACCACCACCTCATACCCGCCAGGGGGAATAAAGAAAGAGGAAGACAAATTCACTTCTGCCTTATCTAGAAAGTGTTTAACTAAGTGCCAGACACCTAATAAGTGCTCAATAAATATCCATTATTAAGGGAGAGCAAGATGGAGGAAATCAGACAGATCAGAATTTAATTCTGCCATGCAGATTTATTGTGCTTCAGCCCAAGAAAAAAGAGAGAAAGAGTATCTCAACTTTCCATCTCCCTCTCTCCGAGGCTGACTTTGCGGCAACATCCTCCTGTCCCCTTTGCCGGCAGCCTGTTGAAAAAAAGAAAAAGAGCCAATCCTGCACGCTCGGCTGAACCCCCCACCCCTCCTGCGCACAGCTCCCTTTAACTTCATGTTTAATTTCCCTGGGTCGAGAAGAAGCATTCTGATGATCTGAGTTAATTCAAAATGTAAATTTCATCTGCTATCGCTAATGGCTCTGAGCTCTACTTTATATAACGGGGCGCAGCTGCCCCGTGACTCACCGGCCCCGCAGCTCCCTTGTCTCTGTCCTTAATGGTGATGAAGTCCCCGTGGGGGTTCAGAAAGGCAGCCACAGCCTCCACGCCCACGGAGGCCAGAGCCAAGTTCACCTCTGTGGGCAGAGTGTTCTATTAACCTGGGGGCCACTGGGTGGGGGATTGATGCCAACCCCAGGGGCTGGGCTCAGCCCAGGAGACTCTATCTGGGCCAGACCAGTCTCCAAGGGCCCGCCTTGGGCAGCTTAGGCTCAAGGTCCCTCACCTAGATTTGGGAGCCTCAGCCTAGTCAGAGAATTTTATGATGATCCATATTGGCTTCCACTGGGTGCAAAGACCTGACACATAGCCTTGAACCCTCCAGCATCTGGCAATGGGCATGTTAGCTAAGGTGTTCCCACGGTGGCTTTCTTGGGGTGTCACAGTACTATCTTTTGAGCCATAGAACACATCCCCTCCAGTCTCTCTGGAGATGCTAAGGCAATGGTTGTCAACCTTCCTAATGCCACGGCCCTTTAATACAGTTCCTGTGGGTCGCGACCCACAGGTTGAGAACCGCTGTGCGAAGTGCCCCTCCCAAGGCCAGCCCAATTTCCTGTTGCCTGAGCTAAACAGCTCACATGTGCCCCTGAAGAGAGAACAGTCATCAGCAGGTGGATGTTTCCACCTGTCCTCTGTAGCCTGTGGACAAACCCGGCTTTGGGCCAGGATGGAGGGTCAAAGGGACTTGGGAGTATGCCTATGAGTGTGGGGGCCCTGGTATTGGAAGAATTCAGCAGTACCTGAGGAGCAGATGGTGTCACCGAGTGGGGCAAACGGGGCATGGGGGCCTCCCCAGAGGTGGGGTTTCAGGGATGCAGACGAGCTGTGGTGAGTGGTGGGTGAAGGTGCTCGCTGAAGGTCTTCGTCAAGTTAACACCCTCCCTCCCTGTGCCTCCACCCAACACCTGGACCTGGCCTCCCTAAATCCCTATTCTAAGGGGGCCGTGAAAGAATCACGTGACTCACCCTCATGGCAGGAGAGGTTTTCGGGAACCAAGGCAGAGCACTCGTACAGATGGGGAAACTGAGGCTCAGAAAAGACAGAACTGTCCCTAGGCCACACCAGGAATTCCGTGGCTGTAGTGAGCACTACCATGCCACAGGCTTCTACTACTGGGGAAGGGGAGAGGAAATGGGACCCTGCAGCCATGGTGGAGCCCTTGGGAACAGTGTCTGGCCCTGTCTAGACTCTCTCAACCCAGTGACACAAGCCAGACCATCCCCAACCCAATGACACAAGCCACAGACCCTCCCTTCAGTTGCTAAACCAGTCCGGGTTTTCCTGATGGACTGTCAGGGTGACAGCAGAGGGGCGAGGTCTTAGTGCCCTGACCCTGAAATTCTTCCCTCCACAGAGTGAGGACAGATTTGGGGCCATAGCTGTGGACTTGTCACCAGCATAGTCAGTCCAGAAGTTGAGGCCACTGGTGGTCTCAGCTCTCCCACTCGCCGGCCAGGTGACTTTGGCAGGTCTCTACCCTCTGTGGCCTCAGTTTCTTTTCTTTTCTTTCTTTCTTTCTTTTTTTTTTTGCAGTTTTTGGCTGGGGCCAGGTTTGAACCCACTCCTCTGGTATATGGGGCCGGCGCCCTACCCCTTTGAGCCACAGGCGCTGCCCTGTGGCCTCAGTTTTTTATCTGGTTGTGGGGAGACGACTTTTATGGTGCTCATGGTAATTTTAGGAGGTCACTGGCCTGGCATTTAAATGACATTGAGTCTATAATGAAAGTCCATCCCGGTTCCATTTTCTTTGAATCCTCCTAATTTGCTCCAGGGGAGAATCCCAGCGGGGCACATACACCTCCTCTTTCCTCATCGTCCTCTGTAGCCAGGGGAGCATAGTCCTCCAACTCAGAGCTCGTGATAGGAAATCAGTTTGTAATGCAGGTTAAATGACACATGTGTTTTTGTTGAGTTTATTCCTTTTAAAACAACTTTACAGGCTCGGCACCTGTGGCTTAAGCGGCTAAGGCGCCAGCCACGTACACCTGAGCTGGCGGGTTCAAATCCAGCCTGGGCCCACCTAACAACAATGATGGCTGCAACCAAAAAATGGCCGGGCGTTGTGGCGGATGCCTGTAGTCCCAGCTACTTGGGAGGCAGAGGCAGGAGACTCATTTGAGCCCAGGAATTGGAGGTTGCTGTGAGCTGTGATGCCACAGCACTCTACCCAGGGTGACAGCTTGAGGCTCTGTCTCAAAAAATAAATAAATAAAACAACTTTACAGAGCTACAATTCATATATCATAAAATCAACTCATTTAAAATGCACAATTCAGTGGTTTTAACTATATTCACAAGATGTGGAGATTCTGCTACAATCTAACTTTAGGCCATTTTCATCATTCTCTCCCCACCCCCAAATCTCTGCAACCTTTGGCAGATTTGCCTTATTGCCCCCTCCCCTGACTTCTGGCAACCCCTGTTCTACTCTCTGTCCCTACAGATGTGCCTATTCTGGACATTTCGTTTAAATGGGGTGATACAATACACGAGGCTTTGGAGGCCTGCTTCCTTCACCTAGCATTGTGCTGATAGAATCCCATTAGCAAGGAATTCTGATTTTTCATTTACAGTTGTGATGCACTGTTGATTTTCTTTTAAAAGCAAACTTTCCAGTCTACTAATATTTTTCCACTCAAGTGAACCGATCATTTGCTCAAGTTACTGGTTGTCTATGGAGGTGGCAAACCCATAAGATGTTTGGAAAACAGCCCCAGGTCCTGTGTGACGGTGTGCGACTCTTCACTGGAGGCCCTCTGATCTGGGGGCCTCTCTGCTCCCTCCTCTCTGGACCAGCCAACCTCCCCTCAAGCTCCTATTCTTCATCCTTTCTGACTGTTCTCAAAACTACCGCCTCACTGTGGAAAGGCCGAAACAGAGCAAAGCCTTTGCAAACAAATAGTCAGTCCCTCTATTCAGCAAACTCCTAGGGACAGCTGTGGGCTCGGCCCTTCTCCCCAGTCGTTTTGTCCGGAAGCAGCATCTACAACGAGTTTAATTATGCAATTAAAGTCATTTTCCCGGGCTGAACAAATATTTACAGCATATTTTGCTGCAAATTGCCTCGCCTGGAGAGGAGTTCCGCCACTCAGGCTGGCACACGTCCACATATTTACATATCCCATTACCAAGGGGCTCACGGCCCAAAGGCTGTGCTGTGGCTGGGCTGTGTGGGCTGCGCACCCCCAGGAAAAAGCATCAGTGCAAAGCCACGGCAGGTGTCAACATGGCCAGCTACTATGCTACTGTGGACAAAATGATGTTCACTGCTCCTCTGTGTCGGCCCCAAATCCTGCCTCTGCAGCATCAGAGCAACCTCTGAGCTTTGTCCTGGGGCTGAGAGAGGGCCCAGGTGGCACAGAGCACATGGTGCGTGGTCCCTAACAGTCAGACTTGGCTGGCTGCTCTCCCTGTGACCCACCTTCACTAGACCCTGTGTTTTGAGCTTCTCCCAACTGCTCCCCCAGTGTGTTGAACTTCTTGTGGGAGAGGGAGCAGGAAAGCTCAAGGCAAAACTTCAGGAAAGCAGGAAAAAGTCATCTGCTTTACTTCCTCTGAAACTTATCTCTGCCTCAAGCCCCCATTCTACCCCGTGGAAGAAAGTTTAGCTTCGCCTATCAGGGTAAAGTCAGTTAACTCAGGTTTTCTCCATTTGGGGCACTTCCTGCCTCTGCCAACTCTCCAGTTTGCACAAAGTTCTGAGGGGAGTTTGTGTGGCTACAATGCCTCGGGATGACAGTGGACAGGAGCTATGTTTAAATATGAAGTGGTGGTGTCCTGACCCCTTGGACAAGATTCCAGAGCCAAGCTTGGGAGGTCCTCAGCTGTGCGGGGAGGTCTGGGGGTCGCAGGGGAGGGCCTGGGCTGGATGTGGGTGCAGTTAGTCGGGGGGACGGGGCAGCAGCTGGTCAACAGCTGGTGTGGGGATATATTAGCATCTAAACCTCTGGCCCTGCCATGCTCAATGTCAGGCTCAAGCGACAGAGAGAAGGGCTGTGGTTTCCCCACCTCACCTTGATGGTTCCGTGCCCTTGTCCTTGTGTGAGTTCTGCTCACGTCCACATACTTGTCACTGGTTACCATTTCATGGTCCATTTTTTTCAGTTTCTTCTAGGCATAAATGTACAAATACTCAAGACACTTCACACATGACAATAGGTAGCAAATATTACATGTCCACAAACTGTCTTCTGCGGAGTCATTTTGATTGTCTAGTTGTCTGTTGTGGGAGAGACCACGGTTTCCTTAAGTAATGCCCTATTTAGGGGGCATTGAGTTTGGTTCCAAATTTTTGGTCATGGTAAATAACAGCTCTATAATGAGCACCCTGACAGCTAAATCTGTGGACACATTCATGATTTTCCCCTTAGGACATGCTTTTTACAGGTAGAATTTCTGGACCCAAACCCGGGGCGTCTGGCAGGTGGAGGGGCTGCCTTGGGGGAGGGGCTGGTTGAGGCTCCTATCATCTGACTGGCCTTGCTCTTCAGCCCCTTCTCCTGTGCTCTAGAGTGGAAGCAGGACCAGGGTGGAGGCTGCTCAGAGTGCAGATACCACTTTCTGACCTACAGCTGGTCACCAGTGGGACAGCTGCTGCGGGGGCAGTGAGCACCTGGCTCTCGCCCCGCTCCAACCCTGGAAAACCAGAGTGAAATAAAAATGGGAGCGGCTGTCCTCCCCAGGCCTGTATGTGCCCAGTCCCTCCCTCGTGACATCTCCTTAGATCTTCTTGACAGCCCCCTGGAGAAGCTGTAGGCCTCACGCCCTGTCACAGGTAAGGAGAGGGAGGCTCTGAGTTTTGCACAATTGCCTAAGGACACACACAGTGAAGTAAGCCCTAAGGGACTTACAGTAGGCCCTCTGACTCCCAAGGCCTTCAGACCCCAGCAGGGGTGTCATTACCTCTGTGGCACAAATGAGATAGAAGACCCTGCTGGCTGGACGCAGGGGTGCGGTGCATCCGAGGTTGTCAGTGGTCACACCCCCACCCCACCCCAGGGAAAGGGAAGAGGGCAGCAGGGGGAGTGGGCACCAGTCCTCTCTTGCGCCCTCTCCCTAGATGAGCTCACTTTATTATCCCTTTTATTGCTGATGGCAATGACAAAGCAAAAGCTACTGCTCTGGCTTGGTGCCCTCTGCCAGGGTTTCGGATCAAGGGAGCCTGCCCTGGCCCATGCCCTGTGGTCCTAAAGCCAGCGGCCAGTTCTGGAAAGTACATGCTGTATGGCACCCAGAGGGCTCTGGGCTAGGGTGGGCCCAAGGAGAGGGAGAGAGGGAAAGAAGGCAGAGGAGAGAGGCTTGTAGCCCCTTAAGTGCACCCTCCCCCAGCCACCCACCCCCACCTGCTCACTTGCCATGTGTCCCCTAAATGCTTTGAGTGAGAATATACGTATTGTCCTGGTTCAATATTTGTTGTGTGACCACAGTGCTCTGCTCTTTAACCCAGACTCTGATGCGGTTCTGGGAACTCCTGGAGGTCAGGGGGCAGCTCCTATATTGAATCACAATAGAAGACGTCAGTCTTTGTGTTGCGTTGGGGGTCGTGGTCTGGTGGGTGGGGTGACCAAAAGTCAGGAGGTCTGGGCTTGCGTCCCCACTCCAACTCTGCTTCTGAGTTACGAGCCGCTCACCCTCTGAGCCCGCTGTGGTTGGGCTTGGCATGTATGCTTGTACCATATGAAGGAACAACAAGATAACATTGATGAGTGAGGCCACAGTAGCATGGTTAATGTAGCCAAAGGTCCCAGCACAGGAACCAGGACTTGGAAATAGAGGGAGCAGTCGGGACACACATTTTGAGGAAACTGAGTCAAGAGCCAGGGGCACATGTTGAGTCATTCTAGTTCCCTGTAAACTCGCATGCTGTGTAAGGTACCTCCTCTAGACTGTCTCCCAGGCTTCCAGGGTCACATGGAAGCAACACGGTCACAACAAGGCTGCCAGGCAGGTGGGTGACGCTGGGCAGACCGTGAGGAATTCAGAGACAGCCAGCTTTGCCTGTCAAGGGAGCAGAGGCTGCTGGAGGCCCCAAACACCATTTTGACAAATTATATCCTGGTGACCCCTCCTGGGAGTCCCAAGAGGTGAAGAAACAGAAGCCAGGTAGCAGGTAGCCTGAGCCCCTGACTCCTGCCCCAGTCTTAGACTCACTGTCTCCTACTTTGTCAGGGTAGGGGCCATGAAAAGAAGACACAAGTTTGAGTATCATTGATTTAAATTAATACAGCAGACAGCTTTTAATTTCATTAAGTGGTTTTTGTCACCATCAGTGATTTTGGTATTAGAATTTGCCCATTTGTCTGGAGCTGGGTCAGACTCTGAGCTCCTGAAAAGGAAAGAAAATTCTGTCTATTTCCCAGCCCCAACGGACACTCCTGGCCTCAGTTTCCTTGCCTGTAAAATTGGAGTGATCTTGGCTCCCCCTTACGTGTGGAGCCTTTGGAAGGAGCGAAGGAGGTGGAGGGACTTAGCAGTTTGTCAGCTCGGGAAGGGGAGGAAAGCTGAGGTGTCGCGATTAATGTGAGGACCAGCCTGCTCGCTGGAGGGCGGCGGAGGGTGAAGCCAATTTCACAGCCTGGGCCCAGCAAGGAAAAATATCACCTTGAAGGAAGCAGTGTTTATCTACAGAACGAATGTGCAGGGTAAAGTTTATGGTTTGTTTGGACTGCTCTGGAACACCCAGCAAATGCTAGGAGCAGAGGCAGCCAGGGGGGACTCAAGGCAGAGCTGAGCCGGGAACAAACACCCCACCTTCCTTCTACAGGCGGCCCATTATGCTGGCACGATGCTGTGTGTACAGAAGGCACTCAGTTAATGCCTACATCCCTAATCCCTTTTGACCTTTCCCTCTGAAGACCACTTTTCTTCTTCCTCTCCTCTCCTGTCGATGACAGTTGAGAAAAGCGTTGCTCAAAAGTGTTAAAAGGCAGAGCCTATGAAACTACCCATTGTGCAATTCTTGTGGATGACTTGAG
The DNA here is from genome assembly GCA_963574655.1 of Perodicticus potto. NCBI lineage: Eukaryota > Metazoa > Chordata > Mammalia > Primates > Lorisidae > Perodicticus > Perodicticus potto. The sequence continues at coordinate 42,866 of CAUYRH010013743.1, forward strand.
TCCCGGAGACCCAAATTTTGATCAAAAAGCTCATGTGAAACTCCCAGGTCAGCAGCCAAGCCCCGCCGCTTGGAGTGAAGTCTTGTTAAAGGGCGCCAACTCGTGGCTGTTTCGGTTAATTCAGAAAAGCCACAGCCTCATGCCGGCATCACCCTCTGAGCTCCCGTCCCGGGCTCATTCCCCTGCATCTGCCTTCCCCCTGCTCCCTTCACCCAGGCAGCTCTCCCCCTTTTCAAGAGCAATTGCGAACATCTCCACCTTGTTGAGATAGGGGAGGATTTGGACTGCAATATGTTTAACCAAAGTTCTTTTTTCTTGGCGATTCAAGTAAGAAAAACCAAGCAAAGCAAATTCATCTTTTCTACCCAAGTTTATTCTGTAATTATTTTCCAAGAAGTGGAAAGAGGGAAAAATTGCAATTATGTAAAAGTAAGAAACAATGGTATATAAAAATAATTTAAACACACATACTAATAACAAAGCAACATTTCTTTTTAGCAACAAGTAGGTAATCTTGCCTGAGATTTTTCCAAAGTATTAAATATACTTCAAGTAACAGTACATATAGATACACAAGTACAAATAAACGCACACACACATATATACATAGCTCAAGTATCTGTTTCCGTGCATTCTAGCTAATTGTATAGCTAAAGTGAAAAAAAACTAAAAAGACTAGATGCCTGAGTGACGTTAAAGTTGAACAAAATCGCCATCAGATACGAATTTGGAGACATGCTAAGATTTCCCTTCCCAATCCCATTAGCTACTAGCCTGTACTCTGTGGTTTTAAAAAAGATCAGCGTGCCACTCAAATCTGCTCATTGGGGTGATTACTGTGCTGCTGGTGGTGTTGATTTGGGGAAACTTGCCCCTTCTTTTCATTTTTCCTAGCATCTCTTATGGATCAGAAAGAAGATCGTTCGGAAGGGTCTCGGGCTCTTGCTACATCTGGCTTATTCGTTGCTTCAGGGCGAGGACCTCTCTCTCGATTTCATAGGGGAGGTCGGCATTGACCTGGTCCTCCAGGTACTTCTCGATGTCTTCCACCTCCTTCTCCCAGAACTCCTTGGAGATGCAGAAGAGCTCCTTCACGTTGACTTCTCCCAGGCCTTTCAGATTCAGGGCGTCCTCTGAGGGGATGTAGCCTATGGGTGTGAGCTTGGCCACGTCTTTCCCATTGATACGGTTGACCATCCACTCCAGCACCCTGGAGTTCTCACCATAGCCTGGCCAGAGGAATTTGCCTTCCTTGTCCTTCCGGAACCAGTTGACGTGGAAGATCTTGGGCAGCTTGGCTGCCGGGTGCTGGGCCATGCTCAGCCAGTGGGCCAGGTATTTGCCAAAGTTGTAGCCAAAGAAGGGGCGCATGGCGAAGGGGTCATGCATGATGATTTTGCCTGTTAATGGGGGGAGGTGGTAAGTGGTGCTCTCACAGGCAATGCTGGCCCCTGCCACAGTTGACTTAAGCATGCCTGGTTTTCTCTCTCATGCTCTCTCCACATGCAGACATAGAGAGAGAGAGAAACAGGGACAGAGAGAGCCCTAGTCCCCCTTCCTGGTGGTTTCAAACCTGGACATTGGCTTACCTTTGTGTTCCGCAGCGGCTGTGGCCTCTGATCTCATGGCCGCCCCGACAAACACCCCATGCTGCCAGCTGAGAGCTTCGTAGACTAGAGGGACACCTTTAGCAGGACAAAAGAAAAGTTCCTTAAAGGCTTTGACACATCCTTAGGTCGCAACAGGGAAAGACATAGCAAGACAACAGCTGTGTAACGAGGGAATCTTGCATTTACCAAGCTAAAGTGCAAAAAACTGCTCAAAGTTACACCCCAGGGGTCACAAAGTAAAAAGTCAAATTGGATCTAGCTATACGGGATCAAGGATCCAAAAAGATTCTTGGTGATCAAAAGGGCTGTTTCGATATTTGAGCTAGCTAGCTATTCTGGATGTTTGGAAAGGAAATTCGAGTTCTTTGGCACCTTCTGACAAGGCCATGGAAAAGGAGAGGTGCCACCAATGTCCCTCAGGAGCCAGCACGGCCATTTCCCCAGGCTAAGTAAGTGAAGGAGAGCCTCACCAGCAGGTCTGCGGCCTCCAAAGATGATGCCCTCAATGGGCACGCCTTCCGGAGACTCCCAGGCGGGGTCGATGATGGGGCATTGGCTGGCAGGGGTACAGAACCTCGAGTTGGGGTGAGCACACGGTTCCCCTACAAGACAGTGGGAATTTCCTTAGCATCTGCCCCAAGCAGGTGACAACTGCAGCCTGGAGTCCAAGGCCTCTGGAGGGGACTTACCATCCTCTGGTCTCCACTCCTTGTTCTTCCAGGAAGTGATGGTGACACCTGCAGCCAGCGGCTCATCGATGCCTTCCCAGTAAAAGCTCCCGTCACTGGTCTCGGCCACGTTGGTGAAGATGGTGTTCTTCTGAATGGTCTTGATGGCATTGGGGTTTGTCTTCACAGAAGTTCCAGGAGCAACACCAAAAAAGCCATTTTCTGGGTTGATGGCCCTTAAATTACCTGGCAAGTTTCAAACCAGAGAAGTAGTGAATGCTGTGCAAAGAATAACATATTCTCATATCTTCCTGGACTTATTTGTATGCCAAATTCTCAAATCTTTCCTTTTCCTTTCTAGAAGATACATCCATCTCTTTTTCATCCAAGCATCATATTCAACTTTGAAACATTTTATAACTCTCTTTTCCTCTTCAGTTTTCCACCAATACCATTTTAATAAATTTATGTATGTAAACAAATAGCCACGTATGGTCCGCCTTCAATCCAGATTGAATATTAAGGAATGTTTCCAGAATATATATTTCTAAGGCTTCGCAAACTTGGAACTAACTGAATTAAAAACCCAAACTCTGGATTTAGGAGGGCTTGGCAGATTTTGAGGTCAACAATTCACTGGAGCCCTGTTGGCATCACCAGCTGGGCCTAAAAGAGTCACCTTGGTTGTCAAACTTCATCCAGGCGATGTCGTCCCCCACACACTCGACCTTCCACCCAGGGAGGGTGGGGGTCATCATGGCCAGGTTGGTCTTCCCGCAGGCACTGGGAAACGCTGCCGCCAGGTACTTCTTCTCACCCTCAGGGTTAGTTATCCCCAGGATCTGTTGGGGCAACATTCCTCATTACGCTCTTTGTTCCTTTCTCTACTAGAGCACTTGAGCCTAGAAGCCCCCTAAAGGTGGTCCCTCAATATCTATTTCTCCACGTATTGGCACAAACTGACATTTCCAAAATAACAAAGTCCAAAGGATCTCCACTGGCCTCCCTGTGTCTGAGTGCCTTCAGAAGGGACATACTCTAGTGCCCTGAGAGTGACTGATGGGCGTTCCCAACCCAGGAGCCTGCGCGTGCAGAGGGGAATGTTGGGTCCTGCCTCTCATGGGGACTACAGCGCTGTCTGCCACCCCTAGGCCTCCTGCAGGCGTGTGCCAGGTTTCTCTAGGCTTACCAGCATATGCTCTGCCAGCCAGCCTTCCTCCTTGGCCAGGCGGCTGGCCATCCTGAGAGCAAAGCACTTCTTCCCGAGCAGGGAGTTCCCACCATATCCACTTCCAAAGGAGATGATCTCTCTGCGGTCTGGCAGGTGGGCAATGAGCGTCAGCTCTGGGTTACAGGCCCAGTTGTTGACCAGAGGCTCTGCAAATGAGAACCCATTAGTGTCATGTCCCCATCTGGGGAGTCTCAGGGCACGAGTTTGCCATGAAGCTCACTTTTTAATGTTAACTTTTGATTTTGAAGTAACACACTTACTTTTTAAAGGCAAGGGGCAGCCCACAGAATGGAGGCACTTGACGAATTCCCCATTGCCCAGCGCTTCCAGGACAGGCGTGCCCATCCGCGTCATGATCCGCATGCTGGCCACCACGTAGGGAGAATCCGTCAGCTCGATGCCGATCTTTGATAGCGGGGAGCCCAGGGGCCCCATGCTGTATGGGATGACGTACATGGTGCGACCTGTGGGGTCAGGTTGATGAAACTGTGAGAAATGACCCTGGACTCACAAACTTAACCAACATCGTTGTCCTGGGTGGACCAGTTCTCATGGTCTCAGACAACACTGCACCCCATTGGTCCCCACTCCCCCCCAGATTAAAAGAGTCCCCTGGAAAGTGAACAGTCTGCGAAATTTAAAGAGTTTTCATAAATGCACCCTTGGGCTCCACAAAGTTATTTTAAATGCAGATGCATGGAAATAGTTTTCACGTTCATACAAGATAGTCTGCGAAGGCAGAATGAGATGAGCATTTCCAATATGTGGCCAAGTTCACACATGGAGCCGAAAGCTCTGAAACCAGGGGTGGGGGGTTTCCACAACTGTTACAATTACCGTTGGGATAGATGTAATGGGAAAAGGGTTGCTGCTACTTTGCCTGATCAAATGTTCCACTCACCTTTCATGCACCCTGGGAATCTGGCATTGAACGCTTTCTCAAAGTCCTCCTCCGACATCCAGCGGCCCAGCTGGCTGGCGCCGGTCTTGGGGATGGGCACAGTGTCTCTTTGCTCTTGGGTAATGATGACTGTCTTGCTTTCAATCCTGGCTACATCCCTGGGGTCTGTGAGAGCCAACCAGCTGCAAAAAGCACAGGATTCCCCTCAGCCAAGCATCCTTCGGAGCAGACCAGTTTTACTCATTAACGCATTTGGCCCTGGCACAACGCTGAGCGCGTTAATGATGTTCCGTCACTGTGTCTAACCAAACCTACCAGGACACGGCCAGGGAGACATTTGCTAGGCCAAGAGCTGTTCTTTGGGTGTGTGCCGTCTCTCATTGAAGGCCTGGACTGCTCTACCGAGGGCATGACATTAATATCTGTAGGTTCCGACCACTCTATTAAGTTTTCCAAGACTCCGCAACCCCGCTAGAAGCCTTCATTCACCTCCTGCTGCCAACAAGGAGGAACTGGAGGGAGGTGCGCACCCCGGGGCAGGAGGCGGGCCGTGCAGCCTGAGCTTACCAGTTGTCGTGCTTCCTCAGCCTCCGGATGACACCCTGCTCCTCCATGTGCTCCAGAAGCCGTGTGTTCTCCCCCTCGGAGCCATCACAGATGTGGATATACTCAGGCTGACACACCCGGGCGCTGCTCTCCACGAACTCCCTCACTGCCTTGGGCAGGCTGTCAAGGGTGCCCTGGACAACTTTGGCTGATAAGTTCAGGCTGTTTTTCAGCTGAGGAGGCATTTCTGCAGAGTGGTACTGGGGGCACGAATGCCAAAGTCACCTGAAATAGAAAAGGCCAGCATCCTGAGCAAACACAACCATGGGCGTCGCCACACACACTCCACAGACTTTTGTTGGGGTCACAGATCTCCAGTAGTTATTGCTCTAAGAAGAAAAAAAACAAGCTTATGTTTTCTCTGTAGAAATGTAAATATAAGCACACTACCTACCTCTATTCTCTTTGGAAGATCTCAATCAGAGACCCCAGGGTTTCTTCCTGGGTTCTTCCTGCTGGCCAGCGTGAGCTCCCAGTGGGAAGGCCGTGCTTGGTGGCAGAACCTCCTGGCTCTAAATACCCATGGAGAGAACAGCCCTGCCCCTTGGCTGCACCCAGGGAGGCTCGCCTCTGACGTCAGGGGCAGGTCTCTGGATCACGGCCCAGGGTCAGTTATTCTTTGGACCAGCCCACCACAATAAACCACAGGGAGATAATCGTTGAAGAGTTAATGAGTGCTGGGAGCCCACGGGCCCTGCCCCAACCATAGTGAGTTCTTTCACAACTTCTGATTGACTAAACTTTGACCCAGATTGTTGCTGATGCAAAACATAATGCCTTTTTCTTGACAGGCGGGTGAGGCCGAGGACAAGGCTGGCCAGGGCACCTTCTAGACTTCAAAGGTTGCTTGTAGCACATTTTGTGTGCCAACGGCTGCTGATTGGCAAAACAGTACAGCTACAAGATGTCACCCCACAGTCAAAGTTCAGGGAAAAGATGTGCCCAAACTCAGGCAAATGTTCCGCTTATTAGTGAAAATCTGTAACATTTGGCCTAACTGGGGGCTCACAGCTGTATTGAGTGTCTACTGTATACCCCCCCACCCCAAATATAAACTCCAAGAGGACAGGGACTTCTGCCTATTTAGTTCATCTTTATAACTACAGCACATAGTAGGCACCACATGCATGCGTGCCAAGCCCTGGTCTAAGTGCTTTGTACCAACTCATTCCCACCTCTGAGGTGGTGACTATGAACAACCCTGTGTACAGATAAGAAAACTGAGGCAGAGAGATAGAGTAGCTACTCACAGCTGGAGGGTGGGCCACAGAGGGAGGATTTGAGTACAAGCAAGCTGGGTTCTAGAGTACCATGTTACTCTTTGGGAGGTACCATTACCTTTTCTAGAACCTTCCATGTATTCTCCAAGTAGTTCCAGTCTGGGTGCAGTTACTCCTGGAGTTAATTGGACAACTCTCAAGTCTGAGAGTTTGGGGAGTGGAGGGGGCTTGGCGGTTTTGCTAGATGACATTTAAGTAATGAAACCTTTATAACAGTTGTAAAGAATTTCTTTTGCAAGCCATCGGGACTTCAGTCCAATTTAATGAGCTATCAAGGTTGCTGGCTGGAGTTTGAGAACAGTGGGTGAGAAGTCAGGAGAGCAGGGCTGGGCCCCAACTCCCCACAGCCAACTACGACATCCTGTGGAAGCCCCTCTACCTCAGACAAGGTCAGTGGGGACTTTGGTTCCTGCCCTGTGGCATGTGAGATGACCCACTGAGACTTTCCTGTGATGTACTTGTAAAGAACTTGGGATGGAGGAGGTGAGGCAAATACAGGGTGCTGTGATGGCAGCCTCCCATGGAGAGCAGTCAGGGGACCATCTCCCAGCACTGGGTTCACACTGCTCCCTTATGCATACACCCGTCTCCAATTTCCACCAAAATTATCAACCCATTCCTGTGCTTTATTTATTCAGCCTTGTATTCTACCAATTGGGTCTTTCAGTGTAAACATAAAATGAGGTGCTTCTTGTTTAAAGTTTTCCCAGTTGAGGACACTGGAATTCTTGCTTCGTTGTGCCTTCGGCTATGCATAACTTCATGTTGTGTCTAAGCCCAACAAGGAGAAGGCTTTGGAGTTTCCTCAGCACCTGACATCACTCAATTAGCCATCCAGGTGCACCGCCAGAAATATGCAATACGCACATGTGTGCCGGAGCCATTCAGCTCACCAAATTGGTAGAGAGGCCCAAGTTGCTGATAAAATTGTAATAGGTTTGATTCCCTGGAAGAGCACACAGATTGAAAACAAAAATGAGAAACCAGTCCTTACTTGGAGTCCTAAATGCTACCCATAAATTTAGGGTGTTCAAGCTCCTCGTCAACCAGGAGAGAAACAGCTAGTTCAATTAAAATGGGAGCAGTGCGTCCACTGCCAGCCTATATCCGATCATTTAATTTTGTGCCTTTACAGTGTGGGAGAATGACCTTATTCTCCTGCAATTGTCCCTTGTCAAAATGCTAACAAGCAAACTTTGGGCTTCAGGCTTACCTCAAAGTAGAGTTCCCTGGAAGAATAAGTGACTCAAAGAGATGGTTTTGGGGGCACACAGGCAAAATATGAGCAGAGTTCCCTCATCCCTCAGCAGATGGCAGCCTGGGACCCTGCCGCTGCCTGTCCCAGAGGGGATTCCTTGAGCAACATTTCTGAGGGCCTCGCCAGAGGTGCTGGCGGTGTCCCCATCCAGTCACTGGCTTAGTTACAGAGAAGCCTCAAAAGCAGGCAGCTGCCGTTGGTTTCATCAGGGATCCGAAGAGGCGGCCAAAGTGCCATCCTGCTAGGGGGGTTCGCAGAGGACCCTCAGTCAGACCCCACATGGACTCCTCTGGCAATAACTGGAATAGGTGTGGGTTGGGGTGGCCACAAGGGGTGAGAGTCATGCTGTCATTTCTGGAGGTAAAACTCTAGACACCCCCTATTTAATGAAGCAAGTATTTGCTTAGGTCCTGGACACTTTTCCTTTTGAAAGGAATAAAAAGTTGATCCTAGATGCAAAACTGCTTCAGGAAAAAAAGAGAGATCAGACACTGAAAAAGATGGTTTCCAACCTGATAGTGACTTTCTCCTGCTCTCTCCTGAGGCTGCCACCTGTGTTTTATTGCTTAACAACTATTGATCTCCTTTGACATCTTTTGTCACTGCTGAGCTACATCTTTGTTTTTAATTAATAATTTCAAAATATTAAGGGGGTGCAAATATTCTTCTTACACGGGCATCTTTTACAGTGCTCGAGTCAGGGCTATTCGTGTGCCCATCACCTGAGTAGCCTTCACACAAGATAATCAGACAGGTTTAAGAAGGTAAACAGAAGTTTTGAGTCCAGTTTGCTGAAGCTTCACTTTCTCTAGGAATGCTTGGCCCAAACCTTTATTAAACATCTGCTATGTCTCCAGTCCTGGGATAATAGTACTAATAACACTGAGTTTTCTCCAAGTGCCAGAAATGTAATGCATTACATGGTTTATTTTTTGAGATGAAGTCTTACTCTGTTGCCCTGGGTAGTGTTGTGGCCTCCGCCTAGCTCATAGCAACCTCAAACTCCTGAGTTCAAGTGAGCCTTTCCTCTCAGCCTCCTGGGTAGCTGGGACTACAGGCATGTGCCACAATGCCTGGCTAGATTTTCTATTTTTGGTAGAAACAGTGTCTTGCTCTTGCTCAGACTGGTCTTGAACTCATGAGCTCCAACAATCCTTCCACTTTGGCCTCCTAGAGTGCTGGCATTACAGGTGTGAGCCACTGCACCTGGCCATTATTGTTTCCATTTTATAAATCAGGAAACTGAGTCTGGAGAAAAGAATCACATTTGCTCCTTCAACAAACACTGACCGAGTAGCTACTATTGCCATTTTGCCAGATGTGTCCTCAAACCCTAAGCCCGTGAGCCTCCTTTCCCCCGGCTAACCCTGGCATCAAGTCCTCAAGCACACACCGAGCACCTCCTCAGCCCCGGGCTGGCTTCATGGGCTCCTGGACATGTCCCACTCTGGAAGGGGGCCCCTCTCGGGGCTGCACATTCTGGGGTCACGGTCTTCAAATTCCTAATGATGCTGTTTTGAGTCTGGGTCACAGGGGGCAGTTGTGCGATAGTGTCGCACGTGCCGTGGCTCCTATAGGGTTGTGCCTCCCCACAGCCGTTCCATGCCCTTGGGACAGATTCTCCACCTGCTTGCCCGTCCCTTCTGTCCCTCTCTGTCTGGTGACCACTGAGGCCCTCCACCCCTGACAGAGGCCTGGGCACAAGTATAGGAAGGCCAGGTTGGGGCCTGCACCGGCTCTCCAGGGGTGTCCCCAGGCCTGATGGATGGTTACACCAGATAGCAAAGGAAACACCGTGACAGGTAGAGAGACCATGGAAGACCAAGAAAACAGGTTTTTGTCCTTTTGAGTGAGGGCACCTGCATTTTCATTTTGCTCTTGGCCCACTAGGTATATAGCTGTCCTACACACCACAGTGCTATGTGCTTTAAGAAACAGTTTCCTCAAGAGCTTGGCATGGAGGAGGCGAGATACCCCTAAGAGTGAGAGTGTTTGGTTGGTCAGCAAACCCGTGTGATGGTCCTATCAGAGAAGTGCCCCCACGCGGCCGGTCACCACGGGAGTGGCCCCTGTCCCTTTAGTGCTGCCTTTGGCTGTCAAGAACACATCACGACACATACCCACAGCAGGTGTTGGTCCAGAGCTGTCCGGCTACTCAGCACCTTCCTCTGTGTTCTCACGTGGCCAGACCCAGCCTGAGTGCAGATACGCCACTTTCCCGCTGTAAGACCACGACATCCCCACATCACCCCAGGGGGAGATACAAAAATGCCCCTCAGTTCAGGAATCTCAGTTTGGAGGAAAGCCTGGCTGTTACTGGGGAAAGAAAAAAGGGACAGTTTTTTCCCAGAAGGTGATAAGAAAACGGTACAAGTCCTGTGTCCCGGAGCCAAAAGTATTTGCGCAAATCCTGGGTGTCCATTGCCAGGAATCCTACTTGGTGGGCACCCAACTGGGCATGGCACGGAAGTTTCCAACAGCACGAAACCACTGCTGACCCCGTCATGGTCAGTCACAGAATCACGCGCCAGGGTGGCTTGGGTTGTCCATCCTAATTGTGTTTGTTAGGGACAAATATTTAGATGCTCTACTTTTAGGGGTAAACTCAATGCCTCTGCAGTCTGCAGAGTTGTGCTTTGTTTTTTTTTTCCGAGGTGATTGAGCCTATCTTCTATTTTGGTGATGAAGGGTCACAGAATTGGAAGAGTCCTTAAAAGATGATGTTGTTCCAGCTTAATTGGGTAGGGGGTAGTCTCTCCTGGGGAGGATGAAAATAATTTAGAACTAGACAGAGTTGACAGTTGCACAACATTGTGAATGTACTAAATGCCACTAAAATGTGTGCCTTAAAATGGTTAATTTTATGTTGTGTGAATTCCACCTCAACTTGGGGGAATAAAAGGTGATATAGTCCAGTCTTTTATTTAGAAGATGTGGAAAGTGGGGGGGGATGCAAAGCCTACTGTATGATGCACGCGAGTCTCCTTCACCCGTCTCCATCCCGACTCAACACGGTCCCCTCCACGTCTCTACATGGCCTTGTCAAGTCTTGAAACAGTCATCTCAGGGCTGAATGTACACCCAGCCTGGCAATTCACATCACCAGGGTCCATTTCCCCAGCAGCATCATGATTCCGTTTGCATATTTTTTACCGCAGGAAATGAAAATGAATCTGGACTTAAATCGTTTTGCTTGGGGGGTAATAATCATGTAATAAAGCATGGTTTTCACCACAGAGATGCACCCAGAAGGCATGTTAAATAAATGCTAATATCCAGGTGTTAGAACCTTTTGGAGGGCTCGTTATCTCCCGCCTCGATCATTACTGAGTCATGGAAAACAACTCCATGAAAGTTTATTCTCTTTGGAGATTTCTCCACGGGTTTATGGAGAGGCACAGTGGCGCTCTGGTGGTGAGGAGCGATGCGCCCCCTCCATCCCGTGAGTGAGCTCACCATGCAGAGAGCAATGCCACCTCTGTGCGAGGCTGCTCAGGGCTCAGGCCAATGTCAGGAGAATCACCCTCAAAGTTAGGACGAGCAGATTCTAGAACCACTCTCATTCCGTGCCCGGCATTGCTCTTCTCTGGACGTCTTCGAATGTGAGATAACAGCACTCTTACTGTGGAAGTGGTGCTTACACAGTAAGAAAAGTTTGAGTTGGCCTTTCCTTTGGAGGACTTTGACCAGGGAGCATCTGTTCCACAATCTTCCCCTTACTATTGCTGGTTATTTGGTATTTCTTAGCTTGTAGATTCCTGACCTTGACCTCCACCTTCAGGCTGCCTTGTTTGCAGCTGAAGGTCTCCTAACCAAGACAAGATTCCAGACCCAGTCTACACAGACCCAGGAAACCCAGGTCGGTTCTGGTCCCGCTCCCCCAGATGCCCATCCAGGCCCTATTCTCACCGGCATCGTGCCAAGGTGGGTGAGAGACACTCTCAGGCCTGTCCCGGGTGAAGTTCCTCTCCCTTTGTCTCTGCACACATTCCCGGCCATGACTCTGAAGCCCACAGTGGGTTTGGGTTTTGTCTCACTTCCCTCTCACCTACTTTGGATGACTGGTGACTCTGCATTTGCTAAGCTGCTCTTCTTGATGGAGCCTTGAGAGGTCTCTGTTTCCACAGGTGTATTAAAATGGGCAGCTGAAGGAACCTGGCAGGTAACGTAAGTGCACAGCCACCTTAGGTGGGAAGGGACAGCTAATGAGGGTGAGATGAAACAAAACTGAAGCTCGGGTTACCCTAGTTTTTCCACATCCCTGCCTCAGCTCCCTTCTTTAGTTTGTACACTGTAGACAGCAGACCCATTTCATTTTTACTAAAAATTTTCATCATTCTCATTTATTCCAAGCCTTCGTTTGTGTAGGACTTTAGTGTTGAGGGTGCTAATGATACGGGACACGCGGTGCCTCACCCAGCTCCGTGGAGCTGGGGGCTGCCCACTGGCTGCCTCCGCCTTGGCAGTGTTGGTGCAGCGGCAGTGAGCAGAGGAACCCGCGGGCTGGAGGGTAGGCACGGGGGCCCCACAGGAGGCTCCAGGAGCCGGAGGGGCCGGACAACTGCTGGGGAGACACCAGCACCTTAGGTTTCCCTCTCCTTGCACTTATGGCTGAACAGGGAACCCCCCATTTCCTAGGCCTGGTCAATTTCGTGTAAATTTCGTAGGCCTGGGAATGAAAGGGATTGTAGCTATTCATTTGCAACCCAGACTTGTCCCAGACATGTCCCAGACAGGATGTCCCAGACACAAATGTAACTACTGAGGGCCACTACTGAGGGCCCCATGTGACTATATATACCCGTAAACAAAGAGCCCGCACACAGACAGAGAGGGAGCTTTTCTCTCCAACTGGGGTTTTCTCCCCCTGCTGGGAGCTTTGGTGTTTTTGTATTCTTTTGTGTGAATAGATCCTGTCTTACCACTGATCTGTGGTCCGTGGATTCATTCTTCGAATCACCGAGACCAAGAACCTACTGAAGACGAAATTCCGGTATCACTAAGCGTGTGAATGGTTCCACATAGTCTTACAATGCTTGTGCCATCTCTATGAGACTCTTGAATGTTTTAGAATGACTGACAGAAGAACTGGCAGAAAACCAGAAGGCCTGGAGATGGAGCTTCCCAGCACCAGGTGTCCCTGGGAAGCTCACATATTTTCCCTTCAGACTCAAAGGGACCTTAATTTCCAGACATGACAGAGTAAGCAAGTCCATTTTCTGAGTTTTCAACAAAGAGAGTGAGACCAAATTTGCCACTGAACACTATTTCAAACACACTCACAGAGAACAGAGAGCAGTAGGGAAGGCCTGGCCGAAGACCATAACGCATAGTTACCACCAAAACAATCCAACTCGCTTATTTTGGGGCGACGACATGGATCCACTTTGTGGTGCAGTTAACGCTATTGGAAATAACGATAATTGCGTGGGAACTGAGCACTACCCTTCCCTAGAGCTCCCTGGTAACTACACAAATTGTTCCAGTTGCCTGTAATGTTGCGGCTCAGAACAAAAATGTCTTTTCTGATCCATACTGAGGATAATTCCTTAAACTCAGTAAATCTAACTCACCCTGTCAGTTCTTCTACCAAGGGGTGCAGAATTCACATTTTCAAGACTTGGGGACACATCACTCAGGGTGGAGGTCAGGCAATAGCACATGGTGTCAGGGGCTGGAGCATCTGACTTAGGTGCAGAAACCTGAAATATTTCCCAGCTGAAATGTAGGGGAAACTGATCCCTTCAAGACTGTGTTCTCCTACCCTAGTACACAAGCGACGGCCATTCACACACACACATCAAAAACCTTTGTCTGAAAAACAGCCACAGGGTCTGATGAAAAAAGATGCCAATCTACAGGTCCCCATGAAGAGACAACCAAAGGGGTGACCAATCCTACAGATCCCCAATGGCCAGTAAGGGCATCAGAAATAGGACTGGTCAATATTTTGACCCGGAGGTAGGCCCTACAGGCACCACGGGGAGTCAGGGCGCCATGGAAGCCCACAGCGTGGGTTCTGGAGACAGAAGCTTCTGTTTATATCTCCATCATGTAACCTTAGCCCAGTGGTACCTACTCTATGCTGCTTCAGCCTCCGCATCTGTAAAATGGGGTTAATGATGGTATCTGCTCCATAGGGTAGCTTGTTACATGGATTAGATTAGCTAACACAAATAAACACACTTAACACAGTGCCAGGCGCACCTGAGCAGAGGCTGAATAAACGTCAGAGGGGGAAAAGCGGTTCGTTCAGCCCGTGGTGGTGGTGCTATCTCTGCTGACTTGAGGTTTTTTATCCCCCATCAGATTTCTCATTTGCTCTATAGTTTTGTGTTTTAAATATCCCAGACACCAAAGTGATTGTTTCTTTTCCCATTTCCATTGATTTTGTTTGGTTGCCTCTTCAAAGTCCCAAGTACTCCCAGGAGGAACTTGGGAGGCGACAGCAGGAGAATCTTTGAGCCCAAGAGTTCAAGGCTGCAGGGAGGGAGCTGTGATTGCTCCATTGCACTCCAGGCTGGATGACTGAGACCTTGTTTCTAAAAAAGAACAAAAAAGTTTTTAAAGAAGTTCTTTATGAGTGCACATACTTTTATCTATTTAACAGTTTGCTCCTGCCAGGGTGCTAAGTATGGGGGATAGGGGGCAGGAAGGTCGTTTGGAGCCCGCAACTCCTAGGAGTCTGTGTTCTCAGACCTTTGACCATCCTCGGCATCGTACTTCATGTCTGGCACATAGTGGGTGCTCAGCAAACATCTGCCACATGAAACCAGCCGGGAAGACCAGCTCCACGTGAGCTGCACAGTGAGGGCGCCCAGTCCCCGACAAGCTCCTAAACACCAGAGCTGACCACATCACCTCTGGCGTTCATTTAGCTTTTCCCATACATTTTCTTGTTGACTCTTCTTCTCTCTCACTCCCTTGAATCAGATTTCTGTTACTATGTGTGGGGTGTACGTGGTTCATTTTTCACGGATGATTCGGAGGGGCCCCTGGCTTTATCAGCTGCCTAGACACATCTGAAGCTACCCCCACTCCCGAGGGAGGCACTATTCCGAGCTTTACTGTTTGCTTTCCTGGAAGTCCCACCGTGCAGTCTCATAACTGTGAGTATCAAGAGCCACACGGTGTGAGACATTCAATAAAACAGACACGTTACACAGCCCGAGTCTTAAAAGTCCTGTGGTTGCAGTCGAATGAGCAGCTATTAGGGGAACTCAGGAGCTCCTTGTGAATATTAGTAAACACTTCGGGTGAGAGACTCGCCTTGACAGCTCTGATGAATGCCCAGGTTCATTTCCACCTGGCCCAACTCATTCCAATCTCAGTCTGCTGAAAACATCCTTTTCTCATTTGCCCTTTGCTAAATGTTGAGGCATGAACAGAAGTCCATTCCCGAGCCGGTACCTAATTTTTATTAATATTATCTTGACTCTATCGATCATTGTTAACTAAACGGAAATATGTGAAGAAATTAATTTCAACCTGGCAGGAGGAGACACAGCAGTCCACCACGCACCCCCTCCCTCTGCAGCTCCGGCTGCATCGCAAATGTGCTCCGTGAGAGCGGCTGGCTGGACTCCAGTTCTCCAGTCAAGGACGGCTACTCCTCAGACACGGGGTGCCCTGATGGAGGACTGTGACTGTGGGTGAATGCATGTTATCCATGCAAGTCGGGTCCCTATATTTTCACCCAAAGGCAGAAAGTTATAAGATAGGAAGAAGTTGCAGAGGCGAAGGTGCTGAATTCCAGGACGCGGCTGTGAGAAGTCCCTTTCCCCCTCATGTCTCCAGGTATCTGTCTAACCAATACACTGCACCTCTCCCATCTGAAACAGTGAACCAAAAAGAAAGAAAGAAAGAAAGAAAAGGCCCAGCATTTGTCTCCCCAGATCTGTGACACTGCGACACGTTGGGAACAAGATGACTGGCCACAGACTGGTCCTTCTAGGGCTCATGTTTATCTCTCTTTTGCAAAATACCGTGCTCAAAAGACAAGTATAAGGGGGTCCATAACTTGTGAGGACTTCTCTAAAAAGTGAGATGAGCCACCAAACCAGCAAGATTGGATTTTCAAGGAGCTGCCTCACAGTGGTAAATAAAAAGATCAGGTGTTTGGGGTTAAAATGTGCTTTAAGAATACATATATTTGAAGACCGTCAAGTTCTTCTGTGTTTAGACATTCCTGCATACACAGTGAACATGTGAAGCCTGTTTGAGCAGCCGTAAAGTATTGATTTTTTTCCCTTTCAGGTGAAAATCTCAAGTGTCCCTTATGTTAAAATGGGTCTTCATAGCCTCCATTTTCAGAAAAAGAGAGAGAACCAGAAAGAAATTAAATAATTGCATTCAGTAGGCAACCACATACCAAGTAGCTCATGCGAGTTATTAATAATAAATTCTTTGGAAGAAAACTTCGTGGACTCCCTTTGTCGTACGTTTAACAATTGAATGAGATACTCATCAAACAGTTTCTTGCGAGCTGTCAAATCATTTAAATGAGTGCGTATCTGACATTTGCAGACGAACATTCTCGGCAAGGATTGAAAAGAGAGTGTTCTCGGCGCTGCTTTGATGGGCACCGTTTGGGCTTTTCAAAATAAAGGTTCTGAGCACTTTGATTTTGGAGTGACTTACCACAGAGACTTAAAATACTCCCAACCACTTTGGAAAAGAACAGAGGAAAAGTTCTGTGCTCCTCGACAAACAGAGGAACACTCCACAAGTGACATTTGAAAGGCACTGATGGTGGGTAATAACTGCTCAAAATATACTTAGAAAAGCTCAGCTCGTCATTGTTCTTTATGTATCTAATTATTCTAGGTATTGTCATGTCAAAGAAAGTTCCCCATGACATGTGTTGTTTCTTAAAAAAATAAAGAAGTTTAAGTCAGAGATGAAATCTAACTCTTCACGGAAATTGAGGCCTGCAAGGGCCATCTTGGTGGGCAGAGAAACCTGATTGTCCCTGGCTCTGTGGACGCCTGAATTCGAACATGGAAGCGGGTAATTGTCATGGATTTGTCCATGGCTGCTTTATTCCATTTTCCGCTGAGCCTGGGCTGTTTGTTTACGTGTCTGAGTGTGGCCCACGAGGCTGGGCACCATGTCAACTGCTTTAAGGGGTGAGACGGTCATCGGGGAATCACATAGGACAACCAGAAGAACCCTGAAGGTGTCAATCCCTTGTTCTTTAAACCTGTCCCCTCCGCTGATCCCCTGTTGTATCACATGGTGGTCAGCCCATGGAAACGACCACAGATCCTTAGAGCTTAGAAATCAGCTTCCCTTTTGTGAGTGAAGTTTGTTCACATAACCCACCCTCATTCCCACCCCAGGACCTTTGTACCTGTTATGCCTTTAGCCTGGGACACCCCTCCTGGCTTGCTGGGCCTTCTAGTCTTTCAGGTCCCAGCATTTCTCAGCGCCTGCCAATAGAATGTCCCCACCCTAACACTTTTTTACCATTTTTATTATTATTTTTATTATTATTACTGTTACAGATTAATTTAAGGGTACAAAGAATTAGGTTACAATGCTGGGATTTGTTAGGTAGAGTCCCTCTTATAGTTGTGTCCCGCCCCTGAGAAGTGTGCTACACACCCTAACACCATGCTCGTTAGTGGGAGCACACATTCCCCTCTCTCCTCCCCTCTCCACTCTGCCTTGTTCCCTGTACACACCTTGGATTGACTGATTTTTTCTCTTATGTGGGTGTGTATGAGATTGGCTATTGGCTTCATATGACTGTTGACTACATTGGACTCTTAGGTCTCCATTCGTGTGAGAGTTTACTAAGAAGAATGTGTTTCAACTCCATCCAGGTTAACATGAAAGATGTCAATTCTCTATCTTTTTAATGGGTGAATAGTATTCCATGGTGTACATACAGTTTTTACTATTTGACATTAGCATCTTCACTTGTCTACACATTAAATTCCAGAATTCCTGACTAGAACGTGAGCTCTATGCTGGACAAAGACCTTGTCTGTCTTGGTCACAACTGTCCCCCCAGCCCCCCCAAACATTCACTAGGCCAGAGGAAGTTCTCTAACAAAGGCAATCAGTGTAACCTGGTTCTTGTACCCTCAAAGAATCCCCAACAATAAAAAAATTAAAAAAATAATATTTGCTGAAGGAGAGCACAACTTTAGTTTTGCTTGATTCTCTGGCCTTGAGTACCTGGGAGTATGATTTGGTCTCCGAAGTCACAGAGACTAGGGGCCCTGGGTTCTCCACAGATCAACATGGCCTACGTCTAGACATCATGCTGTGAGTTGGGTTCCAGTCAGCATACCTCTGAGAATGATCCCATCCCAGACTGTGAAGAGCTGGAGCCCGAGACGTTGGGATGTGGAAAGACCAGCCAAGTACAACCTTCTCCCGATGCCCTGGGGAGTTGGCCTCAGAGGCTTTGCTTAGGCTCAGATTCTGGCCCAGCCACTGCTGTGTCTTATTTGAACTTTTAAACACATCATGGAAGAGGATCTGGATTTTATTCTTACTGAGTACTTTACTTCTTTCTGTAATAATTATTCATTTCGAAAACAAAATTTTTCAAATGCATCTTGCCAGGTTTAATACCAGCACTAAACTAGTTAGCCGAGTGACCGTCGCAAGAGAGACAAGTGAGTGGGTGGCTGTGTGGGCACGCGGCGCCTTTTAGAGTTTGGCAGAACTTGCTTTATAAACATCCCCCACCAGCCACGGAACCCCCAGCTCCCCCTGCCTTGGGGGAGGCTGGTAGGGTATTATAAAAAATGATAAGGCTACGATGAAATGTGCAGGCCTTTCAGGGTGATCCTACAGAGTGCCGGATGGGACCATGCCTTGGTCTTGCCCCCAAAAGCCAGAGCACCCTAGGCGGGGTCTTTGTGGAGGACCCTGTATCCACCTGGCACACGGGGTGACCTCCATCAGGCGCCAAAGCTGTTCCCAGCTCCACCTCTGTCCAAGCGCAATACCACATCCTGAGTACACTTCACATCAGTGATTCTTTCATGTTCTTGAAATTAAACAATAATATTCCTCATGCTCTTCTCGTTTATATAACCGTACCGGTAAAAACTCTCATGAGTCAGAAAGGAGAGAGTTTGAGGGCTTAAGTTCATCTTTTATCATAAAATAGTCAGTCACCATTCACCAAATATCGGCCGAGTTCCCCAAACGCACATTGCATTAATAGGAACATTCTCTGGTCATTATTAATTAATTTATTCATTGATTCATCAGACCTTTCAGGGTAATTTACAGTATGAAAAGAGAGATGACAGAAATGTGGGCTTGTTGCAAAATGTCTACAATACAAGCCTGAATGAGTCACTTTAGAATATATTAAAAAGTTTTTCAATATTGAAAGTACAAAAATTGAAGGGAAAAAATGTGTGGTGGTAAATTACAATGTGCTAATATATAAGAAAAGCAATTACATATCATCACTTGCAGTAATATGGTTATTATAATAATGGGACATTATAAAAATGATATGGTTATTATAAAATAATAGAGAATTTATCTTATCTTTTTTTGCATTAAGATGTAATAAAATTATACTCTGAGAACAAATTATGCCTTCTATTGTCTTCATGAAACATTAGCTAGGCCCAGACAGTACACTAGAAATTTTTTCTGTTGTGTGGGTGCTTCTTTCAGTGGTCACCTGCCCAGAAACTGCTCCATCCACAAGCACGCTCGGGGATCTGGCTGCTGAGCAGATGGGAAGATCAGAGATGGCTCCTGCCTCAGAAGCAGTGCTCGCACTCTGAGTGTGCTGGCTCCACGGGTGGCACTGATTTCGAAGGACGCATTCCTTCCTTCCTTGGTCCTGACATTAGAGAACTAGAGAGAACCTTCTGGAACGACAATGAATCTCTCCTCAACCTACAGAGGCCACTTCAGCCAAGGCCTAAAAGCAGGAGTGGAGAAGGCACCCCCCACCAGCTAGCCCTCATTCTTGCCAACCCCAGAGCTAAGTAAGCTTCGTGAACTCGAAGCTGCTCTGGACTTCAGGTCTTGGTCAGATCCAACAGGGCTGGTGAGGCGCCACCAGTGCCAAGTGCCGTACGGTTCTCCATGCAGTTTGTTCCCACGAGACGACAAGGCTCACGGGCCGCTTGAGCAATGCCTTATTTTGACTGACAGCCTGATGGAGCTGTTGCCAAGGGCAAGGAAGGAAAGGAAACCAGACGCCAGAGAGGACAAAACGCTCAGCATGGCCCGTCGGCTACATTTTTGGTGACAAGACAAATGAAATCAACGTCCTCCAGCTCCAGGTGGTCCATGAAGACCCCTTCCTCCAGCTGTGAACCACCGGCCCCCCTGGGAGGCCCCTTAACTCTCTCCAGTGACTTCAGAAGGCAGCCCGGGCAGGGAGTCAGCAGGGAGGCTGCCAAGTGTGTTCTTGAGCAAGCTGCCGGCCCCGGTTTCCTCATCTGAAGTAACATATGTGCTAACAATAGTCCCTGCTGCACTGGGCCACAGGGAGAATTCAAGGAGCTGATCCCTGCCAGCCAGAGCCCTGCCCAGTGTTAGCTGTCTTCATCTGCTGTTCTCGAAAAGAGCCAGCATAACCCCAAGCATCACCTCAGTCCCACACTTCATTGGCACCTGCCCACTTTGGCAAGTCCTGACCACTCCCCACCCCCTGAGTCAGAGTGAGCCACCTGCAGGACCCTCCAGTGTCAATCACCCCACCCAGGAGCACCCAGCTCAGACTGTCTGATCATGTTTCCAAATGAAAGTACACTTATAATTTGTCTGGCTTCTTAATTTCTCCCAAGACAAAGTGACAGACTCCTCTGCTCTCCCCCTCTGTGTTGGGTTTATTCGTCTTCCTTTATTTCTCCATCTCACCCACGCGTTTCTGCTGCTCAGCCTCCCCGCTGCATTCAGTTGTCACTTCGGTACTAGCCCACTGTCTGCCTGGCAACCCACTATTATGCACTTATTTTATTACTCGGTTTCCTGCCCTGATCTTGTGATTCATTTCTAACCTTTAACAATGGTAATATAACTCCGCTACCATCCTTTCTTTCCTACGTACCGGCTTCCTCAACCCTTAACTTCCAGAAGTCAGTGTCTGGCCAAACCTGGTATTTTTGCAGCACCGAGGGGACAGCCTTGTGGGGCAATCAGTTTTGTCTTATGAAGTGCTGCTGTATGGGGTGTTCTCAGGTTCCTCTGAATAAGAACAGGAGAGAAAAACAGGTATCAAGAAGGGACATAAAGTGATAAATGGGTCCCTTGGGCAGATCCTGGACCCAAGATGAAAGTCTAAACACTCCTCTTTCTAACCTGAACTTTACCATGTGATTGTGTAACCCAAAGATTATATAAATGTGGGTCAATGTTTACAAACAGTACAATCTATATATGGGATTTCCAGGTATTTTCAGAACCATTAAGGAACAGTTTAAGAAAAAACAGGAACATCCTGTTTTGTGGATGTCCCACTCCCAGGAAACCCAACAAAACTGTATAGTAAAATCACGTAGTGACTGGAGGGCCTTGTTAGCGTGGAATCTTCTAGGGAGATGGTGGGAACAGAGAAGAACAGCAGAGAATCTTGGAATCGTAGGGCATTAAGACCTGAAAAGGCCTCCAACCATGTCATCCAACGCCTTAGTACTCAGATGAGAAAACTAAAGCCCTGGGAGGTCAGGAGGTCCTGGGCTTGTGACTCCAGAATCCAAATTCTTTCCAACAATCACATTTTGTGTAAATGTGAGGTTCAGACTAGGAATTTAGATTAGGAAAAGATCTTTGAAAATGTGTGTGCGCGCAGAGTGTAGCTGGTGACATTTAGACCAGGTAGCCACACTCACAACTTTTTTCTCTTAAATCAAAATAATTTCCACATCCTTCCATCAGTGATTGGAAAAAAATATATATATATTTAAAAAACCCAGCATAGAGCCTGGCACAGGCAGGCAGTTAGCACCCGGGAGCAGAATTTCTATTCTATTAATAGAGATAATGATTTAATGGCATCCTGTTAAGTAGTCATAAAAATTAATTACAACCTAATACACTCAGTCCCTCCCCTTCCTTTTATTTCTTCCCTTTTGTCCATTGGTGTCTCTCTCTTTCTCTCTCTGTAGCAGTTTTATTGAGATATAATTCACAAACCCTAAAATCCACCCCTTAGAAATATACAGTTCACTGGGTTTTAGCACATTCACAGAATTGTACAACCATCACCCCCATTACTTTCAGAACATTTCATTCCATCAAAAGAAATCACAGATCTGTGACCTTCACTCTCCATATCTACCTCCCCTCTAGGCCCTGGCAACCACCAATCTACTTTCCATCTCTACAGATTTTCCTATTCTGGAAATTTCATATAAATGGAATCATACAATATGTGGTCTTTTGGTCTTTTGTGACTGACTTAATGTCATGTTTTCAACTTTCATGCACATTGTAACATGTATCATACTGTTATTCCTTTTCATGACTGAATAATAATCCGTTGGGCTGATACGCCACATTTTGCATACCCATTCTTCAGTTGATGGGTGCTTGGGCTGTTTCTATTTTGGGGGTACCATACATAATGCTCCTGGATCTTCTAACAGTGCTACCCAAACTTACGTGGCAGCAGCTGCTGGCCTGACTTTCTCCTCATCTTGCCTGTCTGGCCCTAGATCTTGCCATGGAGAAACTAGAGACCAAATGCAGCTGGAAGGAGCCTTGTGGATCTGTCTCAGCAAGGGCCCTGCCTACATGGCAGCAGGTTGTGTAAAATGCCCTTGTGACATTTCCACATTCTGCTGCCCTCTATTACAGACCCTCAGAATTCTGACATGCTGATCTATCAATTTCCATTTTACAGAACTGAGAGAGCTGTGGACAAGTTTTCACATGAAACCCTTCTGTTTTCTGTAGTTAGCCTCACTAACTTCCCAAATTCAGTCTTCATGACTCTGAGAGGTAGGGAGATTGAGAATTTTTTTTTAAATGAAACTCAATATCAAAGAAATTAACATAACTTGTTAGAGACAAAATCAGAATCTGGACATGTCTGTTGACATCTAGTCTTATCAGCTTTCCAATAGGGCTAGTGTATGTAATAATGAATTGAAATGTTTTTTTTAATATTACTTATTTGACAATAAAAATCAGCAAGTTAAACAAGACAAAATTAAAATTGGGTGCCTCATATTAAATGATACCAGTCATTTACAAAAATGGTATCATGATATCAACATTGTATATGTCAGAAATGTAGAATGTTCTTACATTTTTAGAAAGTACTTACAAGCTAAGTAAACCTCATCAATTCTGAATGCCTCTAATTCATAGCAATTCTGACAGAGGTTGGGTTAAAGTTTACCTTTTAAGACCTTTAGAGAGAAAAAAAGACTTTGCTAAGCAAATCAACAGTGTCAACTGGATTTCTGGGGACTGTTGAAACTACTTAAAAGCACAAACTGTTTTTAGACAGAGTAAGCATGGCAGAGATTGTAAATGCACAGAGCTCTCCATGGGTATTAAATACGGACATAAAGAAAGTCACCAATATAGAGCTTTCGAAACAGAGTTCCAAATCACTCTTCTCTGCTTATTTAGTATTTCCCTAAAGAATTTTATTATCATACTTCCCTAACTCAGTTCTTGTTGGGTTTCAAAGTAACAAAATATCTTTTTTTAATTGGAAAATAATTTGAACTTTTACTCATTCAGCCAGGCCTTCTCAGACATTAGTCCCAATTATGATGGGACAACCTATTCTTGTCATGATATAGAGATTTCCAAACCACTGAGTTCTGCTGTAAGGAACATTTGAAATTGGACAATAATATAGACAAATATTGGCCTTGGGAGAAAGGACAAAAATCTTAAGTCTAGCTCTGTCTTTAAAGAGCTAAATACCAAGAGGCCGTGGTGGGGTGTCTCTGTAATTTGGAAAAAGGTTATCATGTGAAAGGACAGAAAAGTATTGAGAGCCTACGGAAGCCCCATTGACCTCCCGGCAGCACCACTGAAGGGAATTTAACATCGTCCCACTTTTGCACAGGAACCTCAGGTGCAGGCAAGGTGGTCGATTCACTCACCCAAGGTTATGCACTGGGCGTTTGCAATTTGCTCACCCAAGGTTATCATGCACTGAGTGTCTGCACACTCAGGAAGAACAAGAGCTCTTGTAAGAAGTAATTTGCTGTAGGGAAGGTTTGCCCATGTGGGCCTTGGCCATGCCCTGCTTCGGACTGCAGGGTGGTTCAGAAGGCTATAATCTAGCCAACAGCCTTGGGCTCCAGATAAGGAGGGCTAGTGCTAAGGAAGGGGGTGAAGGGAGAATGTCTGCGGCGTGCCCCTGGACTATGCCTGTTCCCCAGTAGATTATGCCCCTCGATGCTTGTTTATAGCAACCACTTGTTCTTTGTCATCAAATGGACAAAAGATAGCATGGAGTAAGCCTCAAAAGGGGAGAATCAAAGCAAAACATCGGGCAGGTAGGAGTTTGTACAGGTGTGGACAATGGCTACAGTTTGTGGTCTGGGTGAAGTATTCTCCTAGATTGGGGGTTCTCGATTGAGGATTCTGCTTCCTGCTTAGGGACAATGGCAGTGTCCAGAGACGTCTTTGGTTGTCACAACTGGAAAGTGCTGGCATCTAGTAACAGAGGCCATAGGTGCTGCTACCCCCCCGTAATGCTTAATCATCCACCCCAAACCTCAGTAGCCCTGCCCTAGACAGCCTTCCTCTCCGCTCCAATCTTACCCTCACTGAAAGCCCCTCACTTCCTGGCTGTTTGCTTTTGTTGCTGGTGTTGCCACAACAGATGCTACTTTTTCTACCACCATGATTACTGATATTCCCAGTAACAATGGCAGCTCCCATTCATTGGCACCCTCGCTGTGCCTGGGCGCCATGGCCATCATGATTTCCCTATGGGATCGTGCTCAATATTCACAATGGCATCGTCAAGCCCTTGAGGTCGATGACATTTTGATGTCAATTTCCTTTTCAGGTCCTGAATCTCAGAAACATGAAGCAGCTTACTGCAGGTTACGCAGCTGGAAGAGGATCCACAAACTGTCTCTAGGATACACTTGTAACCACTGCACTTACAGGCATCCCATTTGAATGATCAGCGCTTATCCCTGGACCCAGCAGTTTACAGACGTGTTCTCCTTCCATCTTCTCAACAACTCTACTCATGAGAGGTGTGATCTCCAGCTCATGAACAAGGAAACTGAGGCTCAGGGAGGTTTGGGCTCTCAGAGATCATCAGTGGAGCTGGGACAAGTCTCCCACACCAGGCCTGCCTTCCTACTTGATCCCGATCATGGCCGTCTCTACCCTATCACCACTGTCACCGCAAGGAACAGGGTACTCTGAGGGATAGATATAAGGTGTGTGTCCCTCGAAGGGAAGTACTTTTGTTGTAAACTAAGAAACTGGCACCCTAGTCGATATACCAGTGCCTTGTGAGCCTGTTTATTCCACCTGGAGTCCTAAGAGAATCAAGCTTCTGGACCTCCAAGGCTGGACCCTGAGCTCCAGCAATAGCTCCAAGGTGACACCAGGCCTTCTGTGACACTGCTTGCCCTGTGACATTGACCCATGACAAGAGGCAACAGTTAACACGGCAAAATATCACACAAACAGCAAGAAAAATAACAAAAGCCACCTTATAAATATCACCAAGTATGAGTTTGACATTTTTTGCAGATAGCAATTGTACAGAAACTTTCACTTACAGATTAAAGCTCCCATGAAAAATGTCCCAGTGATATCTTTAGGTATTATTATCTAGAATAGGCGTCAATAGCTATTACATCTTTAACGTATGTACTGACAATTCAGACTCAGAAGTGTTCCATCAAATGAAGATGAACATTGTGATATTGCTAGGAATGCAGACGTCCTTGAGGCACGTTCCTTTCATCAGTTCTGCCAGCTTAACTTTCCCAGCTTGCCCTGTTTGAACTCTGTTCTCAAGCAGCCAAACTCTGCCCAGCACTGTCCGCACATTAGCAAACAAGCAGAAAGCTAATTGGTTTTTAAGCTGCTGTCTCCCTGCATCCATCACCAATACGCACCACCAGCTCCTGCTATCGCCAGAGCTCATTTGTGCCAAGGCGAAGATTCAGCAGTCTTTTGTCTCAGTTTATTTGACAACTGCTTGTAATTAGAAAATTACCTCTAAATTCATCTTTCAAAAACAACTAAAGTCCAGTCTAATTGCTGAAGGGTAGCTTAGTTTATAACTTTGTCACAGACTGCTGGGAAGAGACCAGAGAAAATTCTTAGGAAGAAAGCAGGCCCAGGGTAGTAAAGCAAATAGGAGGGCAAAAGGTGCATTGGTGCACATTAACCATGGAGCCTCCACCTCCACCTGCCCGGAGCTGCAGGAATGCTCAATGTCAAACAGAGTCCATTCTCAAGGCCTGAATGCTCACAGAGGGCAAATGACAAGAGGGCTGAGCGTAGGGACTTCCATGTGTTGTGTTGGTGATTGTCAAGGTCAGGGACATCAGCAGTACCCTGGCTCAGGCTCACTGTGAGAACTCAAGACACTTTAGATGAAGGCCAGGCACTGTGCAAGGTTCTGTGGGTCTGGGAAGAACAAGACTGACCAGGCCCTGCCCGCCTGAGTTCTGCACCCCAAGGGGAAGCAAACAATAAACAGGCAAACATATCAACAAGAAAACAGAGAAAAGACATCACAAAACACGGACTTGTGATGGAAATCGCATGGAGAGAAGGCGGCACAAAACCAAAGGAGCCGCCAGCAGGAATTGGGACCAACAGACATCGTAAGCAGGGAGAAAGCTGAAAAGAAGGAGCCAGCAACTTGGCCTCCTTCTAGATAAAAATTTCAAAGTCAACCAAGCAAAGACTAATTCCCTTATGTTTCAGCTGGGGTTGTTTTAAACAGTAAAGACTAACTAGGTCCCAAGCGAGCGTCGGCATAACGCGGTAAGAAAAATGTTCTGGTTGTAATAATGTCCGTGTTACCCAGGTCAAGAGCTGAGGATAAGCTTGGTCATGATGTGACCTTCATAGCTGTACAGAAATAATTGCAATTTTCCAATGCAGATTGAGGCCTGCCTGCCCTCCATGGAGTCCTTTCCCTGTTCAAGCAGTGACGTGCACGCCAGCCAGCGCCCTCAGCACACGGCGTCTGGAGTGCCCGGCTCTCCATCAAAGCCCACACTTCTCATGGTGAAGGAAAAAGCGCTATCCAAAGTACTCTGGAGGGTACCGGAGCCTTGACACAAGACAAGAAAGAACTTTCTAAAATGTAAATTGTGTCATGGGGGCCAGGCACTGTCACACCTATAATCCTAGATCTTTGGGAGGCTGAGTGGGTAGATGGCCTGAGCTCAGGAGTTCGAGACCAGCCTGTTCAAGACCCCATCTCTAATAAAAATGGAAAAACTAGGCAGGCATTGTGGTAGGCACCTACAGTCCCAGCTACGTGGGAGGCTAAGGCAGGAGGATAGCTTGAGCCCAAGAGACTGAGATTGCTGTGAGCTGTGATACCACAACATCCAGGGCCACAAAGTGAGATTCTGTCTCATATGTGTGTGTGTGTGTGTATAGTGTCATGTTATGCCCTGGCTTAGCCCCACCAGTAGCTTCATATGCAACTTAAACAGAATCAGCCCCCGCTCCGTGGTCCATCTACACCCTGCAGGAACCGGCCCTGTCTCTCCTCCAACCTGATAAGGGCCCTGGAAGCAGGGAGCGAGGAGAAGCAGGTACTCGGAGGAGCAGGCATGGAAGAGGCTTCTGAGATGGACTCAGATCAAACTGCCAGTGGGAAGACGACACGGGAGGGCTCACGTGTGTGAGTGTGGCAGCCTTTGTCTGTGTCTGCGCGTCTGTGCGTGCCAGGGTGGATGGATACGATAAGGTGTGTTTGATGGTAGTAAGGAAAACTCTCCTCTGGGGAGACATGGGGGTTATGTTCCAGTTAAAATTATAGATCGTTTCAGTACCACGTGGGAGTCCCTCAGAAAGCTACAACAACCTCCCCAACTGAACTCACTAGTTCCAACACTGCTGGCTTCTCCTCCCCTGTTGGAAAGGCCACCACTTCTTTACTTTCCACCACCAAGGTAGCTGTCATGTCTCTGGGGGCTCTGGCAGGAGCCCCGCGACACTCCCTCCCACCCTGATTTTGTACACACCTGTGGTGACAGAAATGCGTGTGCTTCAGACTCCCCAGGCATGGAAGGGGAGCTCAGAGTACCCTTCTCTACCTCAGGCTTTCCTCCAAGTGGGGGGTCCCCTTTAATCTATGTGCAAGCATAGTCAGGAGGTGGGGGACACCCCCAGAGGAGCCCTCACTTATGAAGTACAGCGGCTGGTGGGTGGACCCTCCTCACCCACAGACCGTTAGGTGGACCATCTGGGGAGACTTCCAGAAGCTCCTCCAAGGCCCCCAGGATAGGCGCCTCCATGGACTGCACCCTCATATTGCCTTTTCCTTCTTCCCCGTGTTGTTCTCTGCTCCCGCTTCTTTCAGGAACCCTCTCCCAATAAACCGCCTGCATCCAAGCCCGGGACTCCTGCCCTGCCTCCAGGGGAACCCATGTTAAAACAGGGGCTATGACATATGGACTGCGTTTGCGCCCCTCGGATCGGCTCACCCCTAGAACACAGGACTGAAACTGACAGAGGCTGGACTGCTGGTTCTGTCACCAGATGGCTGTTCCCAGGGGTGGAGGCACAGTCCGTGGGGTGGTGGACAGAGTCATCCAGGTTGGGCCAACAGAGGAGGGTGCACAGAAACCCAGACCACTCTGTATGCACACCAGTGTGAGGAAAGGCGGCCAAAGGGAGGGAGGGCTGGGCATTGGAGGCTTTTGCACACAAACACGTGGTCAGAATGGGGGCAAGACCCTAAAGTCCGTTTGGAGTCCAAGTCCTGGTTCTGCCAACCACCTCCCAGCCTTGAGACCTCCCAGCGATTCATGCCCACATGCCGTCGGGAGGTAAATCGAGGAAGAACGCGCCAACATGGCTTTGGTGAGCCTTTTAGCATCACACACGTGCTAATGGTTAACAGATCTCTCATTTGAGAAAAATCATGTCTTAATAAGTTCATAAAGTGTTTTCAAGTACTGTCAGAATGACTTCCTCCTTCTGTGTTTTCTTGAAAAAAGAAAAGAGAGAGGAAAGGAGACCAGTAAAGAAATATCCAGAATAGAGGTTGCCAGCTGGCTTGGGCCAAACCTGGCTCATGCATATCTTTTGTCCAGTTCACAAAAGGGCTTGAAATTTCTTTTAATTAGTTGCACACTCAGATCTACCTTCTCTAGAAAAACAAGCCGAGCACTCAGCTCTCTGTGGTTGTAGTTGGCTGGACCTGGGAGCAGCTCCCCGTGGGGAGAGGACACCCTACCAGCTCCAGCTGCCGAACTCATCGACTTGCCTGGCCCCTAAAGGCACATCACTTTACAACCTTTGTCTTAGATTTTAAAATGTAGCATTCGTGTATAATGTAGGCACCTTCCAATACTCCATTTAAACAATCGTGCACCGAGTTGGATTTGGGGCTGCAGAAAAGGACAAATCTGATGCAGTGGGGCCCCGGTGCTGGGCCCATCAGGCACCTCCTGATGCCTTGTCACCCTCTCCATAGGGACACCCCTTGTGCTGTAGGACCCAACTTTGTGGCTGGGCTTGCACGCTACCCCAGCTCCTGTCACAGGTCATCTGTGGATGCAGAAAGGGACTGGGCCCTGCTGACTTTGGGGTGTGGACTATTTGACATTAAAGTCGATGTCATTATCAGCATTAGGGTGAAGCCCCCAAAGCCCTTTATATCTTGATAAGACAGGTGTGAACCTCTCAGATGAGTCTTGCGGGAAAACCCAGTGTTCTTCCTGCGATTTCTACCAATTCCCAAGGGTTTAAATTCTTAGCATCCTGGGGATGGAGGGTGGATGTGGGCATAAAGGGGTAGCTGGAAGGATCCTTGTGGAGATAGATTGCTCTGCATTTTGACTGGGGTGGTTACACAAGCTCATGTGACATAGACAGACAGACACACAAATGAAGGCACCAAGAACCGATGAACAACTAGACCCACACTGTGGACTGCACCGCTGTCCACTTCCTGGCTTTGATACTGTGCTGTGGACGCACGCGTAAGATGTGCTCCTTAGAGAAACTGGGCAAAGGGTACAGGGGACCACTCTGAGCACCTTTATGTTTTTGTGATAACCTGTGAATCTATAATTATTTTCAAAACAGAAAGTTCAAAAGTAAACACAAAGGAAATCTTTACGGTGGACACTCTGTCCGAGCTACTCATTCTGGGTTAATTCCGCCTACGGGCCACTTTCCCTCGGTGCCTCCCTCCCCCTGACTCAGGGCCCATTCCCTTTAGTAGCCACCACACCTCAGGCAAATGCCCAGGGAGCCACTCCTCAGCGCATGAGGGAGCCGCATGCAACTTGATACTTAACGAGACACCTTTGAAACTATGCTTGAGCCATTTTACCTACCTCTCTCCCCACCCCCTCTGGCTTTTTCCTTCCCAGCCCACTTCTTTCCAACCAACACCCAAACCATGAAAGACAAAAGCAGAACAGAGGAATTCTCCCTTCTAAGGAAGAACAGTTCATCTGCCTCCCTTAGAATCTTCCTCAGGGGATTCCTCTTCCATCCTCAGGTGACTGATCAAGGTGATTTCCAAATCAGGACCATTCTGCTATCATCAGCGATGACCAGGTAGCTGGACCAATATCCTCTCCCCTCCTGAGTCCGCTTATAAACCTAAACCTCTTGTTCCAAAGGAAAGTGGTCTCTTTCCCTGTCCAGGGTAATGATTATGAGTCGTAATTCTGGAGAAAATACATTTCAGAACATGTATCAGTTTGGGGGAGCCCTAAGGCAGCCACATACAAACCGTTTTCCCCTCCTTCTCACCCTCTTCTTCTAAGACAAAGACACAAAGGATCTAGCTAGCCTCTGGATCCCTGGGCACAGATGCCATCTTTGCACTGCCCAGGTGGGTCACTCACCCTTTTCAATAAACCCGACCTGAATATCTCCTCTGTGGGCCCGTCTCTGGCCATCACTGTTTACACCTTTTGTTAATAAGAAGCCAGAAGTACTTTCAGCAGTAAAGGTGAACTGTGAATATATTTTCAGCATCAGATTGGGGGTTCCATTTTATATTGTTTTATTATGGCATATAGCCTTTATAATTCCCACAAATAAGGAAGCTGAAGAAGTGCTAAGATGCATATTATGTGCAACTCATATAGACAACTAAGTTTGAGATGAAACAAACCCATTACACATTGTTTTGAACACTCCGCTCATAGAACTGGGTAAACTTATTGCACAACTATATGCTCAGGGCCATCCATTCAACAGACATTATTTGTTAATTGCATCGCATGTGCCAGGCATTGATCTGGTACCAGGGAAGGAACAGTGCGGAAGGGACGCTTACCCTAGGGGAGAAACAGCACTGACTTCCTTAGCAGAGCATTTGCCTCTGACTTTGGGAAGCAAGGCCAACAACTTTTAAATGCTGAGGAAAGTTAAGAAGTCAAGGGAAATTGGGGTTACAGAGTGAAATAGGGACACTGGGAAGGCCTTAGAGAGGGGATAGGTGAACAAAGGTTTGCAGAAAGTTAAAGTTGCTATTTT
Source organism: Perodicticus potto (assembly GCA_963574655.1). Lineage (NCBI taxonomy): Eukaryota > Metazoa > Chordata > Mammalia > Primates > Lorisidae > Perodicticus > Perodicticus potto. The sequence continues at coordinate 74,051 of CAUYRH010013743.1, forward strand.
GGGGCAAAAGCAACCCACCAAGGAACATCAAATGCAGTCTCAAAGCAACAGCCAGCATGAGGTCCTAAGCCATAGCAGGGGGCCACGAGGCGGGAGCAGGTGGGAGAGGGTGGTCTGCCCTGAAGTCCAAGAGCAGAAGGGAGTAGGAGGTACCAGCTCTCACAGCACCTGAAGGCTACATGAGGTGGCCTTTAGTGGTGGTGTGACACTATGGGGTCCTGGGTCAGGGTGGGAAAGGGGAGGTAAGGACAGGTGACCAGATTCTGGAGACACTTTTGAGATAGATCCATTTGCTCATGGAATAGACATGGCTGAGAGAGAAAGAGTAACCTCTAAGGTGTTTGGTCAGGGCATCTTAAAGGATTCCTGTTAACGGCCATGAGGAGAGAGAAAACAGGAATCCTGCTTTGGGCAAGTTACACTTATCCATTAGATGCTCTGACAGGGACAGGTGGGGGCAGGCAGGATCCAGAGCCTGGAGTCCGGGGAGCAGTCCCCTAGGGGGTAGGAATATCTGGAAGCCGTTGCACACACGGCTCACTGAAAGCATCAAAACTGGACGAGATTCCCGGGAATAGCATGCAGAGAAAGGAAAGGTCCAGGGACTGTGCCTGGGACCGCTTCTTGAGGGGTTAGGAGGAGAAGCCAGAAGCAGTGCTGGAATCCCAGGTGCAGCCCCAAGGGGCTGGCTGTGTGAGTGTCCCCTGGCTACTGCATCCAACAGCCACCAACTGAGGGGCTTAAAGCTACACACATCTATTTCCCACCGTTCCTGAGGTCAGAAGTCTCAAATGGGTTGGCAGAACCGCGTCCCTTCCAGAGGCTCTAGGAGGGAAATCCCTTTCTCTGCCTTTCTAGCTTCCAGAGGCTGCCTGCATTTCTCGGCCGGGACCCCTTACTGCATTTTCAAAGCCAGGGACACGGGGTCCCCTGATCTCTGTCTCTCTGCTTCCCTGTTACTTCTCCTGACTCTGACCCTCCTGCCCGCCTCTTATAAGGCCCCTTGGGACAACATTTGGCCATTTGAATAATTCAGATGACTGTCTCATCTCAAGATCCTTACCCTTTGCATGTGTGCTGTTGACATATAACATTTAAAGAAATTCTGCAGAGGAGAAAAGTAGTCCTTCACACTGGCGCTGTCAGTGCCCACCACCAAGGTAGCTACCACTCTCAGTGGGAAGACCATCTTTTCACATCTTCCCCCCTGTAATGCTTGTTTTCAGACTCCATTTAATTTGATTAAATACAATAAAGCTTTTATTTATCTATTTACCAAATGCTTTCTTCAAGGAGAAGCAGGGCAAGGTAAGAGGTTCTAACGACAAAGTTGTGGAAAGTTCTGGAACACCTGGTACACTTTCATGTAATTGCCAAGCCCCCGTTCTTGTACTCTGCCTCTTCCCCCTTGTAAACACTGCAAACAGCTTAAGAATTCTCTCTTGCACCTCCTTTGCCCCCACACTCCACACCTCTGTGTCTAAGTCCATAAGCCACGCCGAATTGCTTGTTAAATAAGAGCACCTTCTCTGTGTGTGCACAGCTAAGGTCAAAGTGCACCTATCTGTACACAAACAATATTTGCCCAGCAGATTAACCGACATGTTCTGAAATGACACTCCTTTGCAACCTATTGGTTGAAATCAGACAGAAGAGATCGGAACTGTTTATGTACTTTTATGGTACAAATTATCGGTATAACACTTGGAGCCAAACTTAGCACGTCAGAGAGGGTAAGTAATAGTTTACAGACCAGGGGCCAGTCAGGCCTCTGAGTAATGACAGATAAACAAAGTGACAACAAACCATGTCAGGGATAAACTTGAAGTCCACAGTATAGCAATCCACATTCTAGTTCTTTTTCCCCTGGACCTGAGCCAATTGTAGGAACACATACAGTTGAGGCAGGGCTAACAGATATTAGTGCTGAGAGCTATCTCCTTGATAAATATTAGTGCTGAGAGCTACCTCCTGGCCTATTATGTGTTAAATTCTCTTTACTTTCAAGCAGGTCTTTCGTATGTCTTGGGAAATGACACATACGGCGTCAAAGCTGGAAATTCTGGGTGCCGGATTACATTTTAAACAAGCCTTCTGAGCACTCCATTTCCAAAGATAGAGATATCAGAGTTAATTATAAATATCCCATGGCACAAAGAGATAACTGTCAGATGAAGCAAAAAGCTCTTGAAAGGTTTCTTACAACGAAGAGGTCAGAGACATCATTAGGTTGTTCAGGTAAATATCACCGCAGAACAACAAGAGAAAACTCACCATGACATTTATTTGTGTAAGACCACAGCATCTAAAAGTCAGATTCTCCCTTCACAGACACCAGAGAGGCCATAAAAAAGAGTGGTCAAAAGCTAACAAACTCCAACATTCAGCTATTTCACAGATAGCTGTTGATGGCCTGTCCCCAGCACTATCCACGCATTTTGGACACGACGGTCAGCAAACCTGCCGAAGACCTCTGCCCACACAGAACTCTCTCATACACGGGACACAGAGCACATGTAGAAAAACACAGCCAGTAGAAAACAGAATCTGTGTGTGTGTATATACCCGTAAGTAATATATATTTAAGTATGTATTTGATATATATTAAAATAAATGAACATAGGTGTGTTTATAAACAGAAAAACAGCTATGGAGGTTTGACATACAGTAGAACCTTCATAGTTGACCACGCCCAACAGTGACCATCTCTGTCAGTTGACCTGATTTTCATAGACCAGGCATGCATCACGTTTATGTGTCAGCACAGTAGGCCTGGTTCCTCATGTTGACCACTTCTGTATGCTGACCAGTTTGTTTTGTTACAGTCACTTAGGGTGGTCAAGTCACAGAGGTCCTACTGTTTATGTGTGGGTGTGTAGATATAAAAATTTTATATACATAGCAATTAACAAAGAACATAATAAATAGCAAATTATATAGTATTTAAGACAAAGATACTCTGAATCACAATTCTCACCACTTGAGCAAGTTTCTTAACCTTTCTATTTCCTTCTCCAGGAAAAGGCGATTATGATATGCCCCCTGCTAGGGCTTTCTGGAAGACTGAGAGATAACTCATGCCACATACTTAACACGATCAGTCTTCTTGCTGAGACCCTAGGGCAATTCCAGCCTTCACTCAACATTTCACCATCAGGCTCTTTTTTCACTCAGGCACCTCAAATCCTTATGTGCTTACCAATTGCCTCGTAAAGATTTTATGCTCAAGTTAGGGCAGCCAGGGAACAATTAAGTGGTAAACCTCATGACACGCTGGCAGCGGTGAGCAGAATGAGAGTGTTTTCCACAGATGCACACAGCCCTGCCTGGCCTCCCTCGTCCTCTGCTGACCCATGGGCTTTTTTCTCAAAATATTGTTCTTATTTATAATTTGCGTCTCTCTAGATGACTCTATCACAGTTCCAAATAGCTTTGTACAGCTAATCTCCCCCATGCCCACTGTCAGGAGCACACGTGGAGGACCAGGTTCTTAACACAAATAGTTCAGCAAAATGTGTTGGAACGTTTGCCCTCAGCAGCCCAGCGCCAGCACGGTGTGCACCTGTGTTTGGCAGCTGGAGTTGCCACAACAAAATACCACCGACTGAGTGGCTTTAAGAACACACATTCATTTCTCACCGTTCTGGAGGCTGAAAGTGCAAGATCAAGATGGCAGGTTTGGTTCTGCTGAGCGCCCCCCACAGGCCTGCAGAAGGCCACCTTCTCCCTGTGTCCTACATGGCTGCTGGTCAGTGTCCCGTCCCTGGCGTCTCTCTGCTTGTAAGGAGCCCATGCAGGGAGGATTCAGGCCCCATCCCCCCTCTATCATTTTAACTTAATCACCTTTCTGGAGGCCCCTTGACTGGTCTTTACAGGTCCTAACTGCCTCTTTACAGGTCCTCCCTCTATATACAGTGACATTCTGAGATACCAGGGGTTGAAACTACAACATACAAACTTTGGGGGGCACAAGAATATAGGTCCAGCCCTGACTGTGCAATACACTTCACAGGGCATTTCTTTCCTTTGAACCCCCTTGGCTGATGACAAGCTCAAAACATGGACCTGCCACGGAACATCACCACCTGCAGTGCAACACTCAACACTCGTGCTGTAACCAGGACCTGGAGGAACCCATTAGGCAAGGGGCCAGGAAGGTAAAGATCACCTGTCTACCATGTGGAAGGCCCCCAGCATCACGGTGCAAACAGACATCACTGCTGCCTGGAGGAGGCCAGCCACCAGCAGCTCTACCGTGGTCACTGGAAGAGCACATGGCCAGCCCATCACCACACCCAGCACCTGTAGGAGACAGAGCAGCATCCCGAGAGCAGGGCCCGGGTCTCAGCAGGGCTTTGTTCCAGCTCTCGGCTGCCCTGAGCGGTGCTATTATTTCTCCCATTTTGGGGACTCAGCAGTCACATCTACCTTGGCCAAAGCGAAGCCCCATGCAAAGCTCTGAATACAAGAAGCAAAAGACACTTGGTCCCCTTACATTTAGCACAGCCAGTGGGGATCATTAGGAGATGGGCTGGACCAAGCCGGGGCAGGGTATTGTAGGAGGAATGGCCGGAAAGGTGTGTGGGGCAGATAAAGGAGGGAACCGAAGCCAATCTGAGCAGTTCACACTGGACACGGAGGGTGTGGGCCCAGGAGTTCATCCTTTTCACCTGAGATAAATGCAAGCAATTTGACATATCATCTATCTTGATCCCCTAAAACATGGAGATTGAAAGTTTAGCTGGTAGAAACTGTTCCACACTCGGGTGGCGCCTGTGGCTCAGTGAGTAGGGCACCAGCTCCATACACTGGGGGTGGCGGGTTCGAACCTGGCTTCGGCCAAACTGCAACAACCAAAAAAAAAAAAAAAAAATAGCTAGGCATTGTGGCAGGCGCCTATAGTCCCAGCCTCTCAGGAGACTGAGGCAAGAGAATCACCTAAGCCCAGGAGTTGGAGGTTGCTGTGAGCAGTGTGACGCCACAGCCCGTAAAGTGAGACTCTGTCTCTTGAAGAAAAAGCAAAAAGAAACTGCTCCACACACTCAGGGTACCAACGGGATCACATCCCTGATTTTTCTAAAGTCACCTGAGCTGCACAGTCCTCTGAGCCAGAAATCCAGCAGTTGCCTCCCCCCAGTTATCATCCAAAAACACAGGGCGGCTTAGGGAGGGAGGAAAGTTTAGAAAACCGCAGGCTTGTCTTGCCAGCGTCCTCTCTTGCCCCTCCGAGGTCCTCCGGTCCACCTGTGTCTGTTCTCTTTTTCCCTCCAAATCTAACTCATGTCCCTGTTCTACGTTCCTTGCCCCATTGGCCTTATAGTTCCTTTAAAAATGTGTTTTTAATGGGCATTTGAAATTTCTAAACATGATTCTATAATATAAATACTGAAAAAACTTTCGAGCTGCATGAGTGTTATAGTAATAATACAAAATTACCCGAGAAGGCACTAAATACGTGCTGATTGTTCAAGCAGAAAAACTCATTTAAATGATTTAAAGAAGTTATTATAACACACTATTTTCCCCATGACCTTCGAACACTTATCTTCTCCGTATAGTACATATACTATAATAGAAACCCCAGACACAATGTGAAAACTAGTGAGCCAAGAATCTCACTAACAAACCTATTACTGCTGGTACATGAGTTTCCTTTAAAACTGAATTTAGTTCAGTCCTTTGTTACTACTGAAAACAAAAAAGAAATATCTGAGTATGCACTGTGTGCAAATAAGATACAAAGACGGGGCTGTGGAGAGTGGGCAAACATGTGGAAAGCACTCTTACAGATACAGAAAGTTCTCTGACTGTGAACGGGGGGAAAATTCCTCACTGGTTGTTGGAAGATATGTTTAAATAAAGGAATGCCAAATGAAAGCCTTTTATTCATGGAGGCCACTTTTCATCACCTCAGTCATTTTCGAGGCCTATCTCAGATTCTTCTCCAAGACTCTGCCTTCTCATTTGGAGGTTTTTTCTCCCTAGAATATCTGCACGGTAAACAAAAAAATTCTATTAAACTTTTGATAAAAAGGCCAAGCACTGTGGCCCATACCTGCAATCCCAGCACTTGGGGAGGCCAGGGCAGGAGGATTACTTGAATCTAAGAGTTGGCACCAGCCTGGGCAACACAGCAAGATCCCATCTCTAAAAATTTCTTTTAATTAGCCAAGCACGAGGGTAGGTGCCTGTAGTCTCAGTTTCTCAAGAGGCTGAGATGAGAGGATCACTTGAGCCTAGGAGCTGGAGGTTGCAGTGAGCTATGCTCACTCTGCTGCTCTCCAGCCTGGGCAACATAGCAAGACCCCCATCTCTAAAAAACACACTACGTATCTTTGAAAAAAGTCAAAACAAAATACTTTCCTGGAATTTCATAACTGTACCCTAAACAAAAAAAAAAAAATCACTGAACTGCGAATTATTTTATTCATTCATTGTTTCCCGCTTTGCAAATATTTTGTAACTCAGAGGTATGAACCCAATTTCTTCAGCAATCAAAATCATCACTTTCCATTAAAAAATAATTTGAGTTGAAATGCACAAAACATAAAACGAACCATTTTTAAGTGGACAACCGCATGGCCTTCGATGCAGTCCCAACAACGTGGTTTCTCTGGATCTGAGTCCTCCCCACGCTCCTCCCTCGGCTGCCCTTCCCCCTCACCCTTCCACCCTGCCCAGCGGGGGAATTTTAAAAGGGCACGTGGCGGTCTGCGGCGCCCCCCGACGCTGCGCCATCACGCTCAGGACCCCAGCACCTTCCCCGCCACACCCTGCGCCCTCTTGGAGCTGCTCCTCCGTCCACCACCTGTTTTTGTGTTGTTTCCCATTTTCCAAGCCGATCCCCGCAAGCCTTGGGGTCCTACCTTACCTGCCCTGTTACCTCCCCCACACTCAGCCACCTGGTCCTTGGGCCTCAAAGGCCTCCTACGGCTCCTCCTCCTCTCCACTCTCCCCTCGTCCTCCCACGGCACCCCTGCCTCGTCCATGGCTCACCCCAAGTCCCTAGGGGCTCCTCTTTCTCCTCTCCCACGTCCCCTCCTCATTCATCATATTCCACTCGGCGCTCCCTTCAGGGCACCCCTCTGCTTCCCCAGCCATCCTCCCCACCCCCGTCTCATCAGGGCTCCCCTGTCCTCTCCTGCTCATCCCCTCCCCCCAGGTCCCATAGCGCCCCCTTCAGGGCCTCCTCGCCTTCCCGCCCCCTTCAGGGCCCTCTGCCCTCGACCGCCCCCTACATACTTCTACCCTACTCTGATCCCCGCCACAGCCTTGGCTCCGCCCCTTTCACGCTACTCGGGCCTTTCTCCCCTGCGCCTGCGCACTGCCACCCTCGACCCGCACCTAGAGGCCAGTGGCGGGCGTGGGCTGCAGCGCACTGTGCTTGAGGTGGAGCCCACGCAGGACGGGGCGGGACGGGTGCCCAGGCCACGCCTCCCGCGGTGAGGGACCCGCCCCAGGCACACTTGCCGCGCCCCCAGCACAGGCTGTGCAGAGCGTGGGCGGAAACAGGGGAGGGTGGGGGAGGGGGGCAGCTGGCGGGAAAAGGGTGGGGGCTGTGGCGGCATGGGATGGGCTACCCAGGAGGGTCTGGGAGGAGGGGACACTGTCTGGACTCTTTCTGAGTGTGCCTGACCCCTGGTGATCTACTTGGCAAGGTCTGGGAGGGCTAAACACGGCTAGGTCCCAAAGCATGTCTGGCTCAAATGGTGCTAAATCTAGAATTTGCCATGGTGGGAAGCCTGCCCAGGCCCAGACCTTGCTAGGGTAGAGTGTGCACTGGCCTCACCCCTGCTCAGTCTAACTTTGTGAGGAAAGAGTGTGCACTGGCCTCACCCCTGCTAAGGCTAACCTTGTGAGGAAAGGGTGTGCACTTGCTCCAAACTGCTCAGTGTGACCCTGTAAGGAAAGGGTGTGCACTGGCTCCAAACTGCTCAGGCTAACCTAGTGAGGAAAGGGTGTGAACTGGCCTCACCCCCGCTCAGAGTAACCTTGTGAGGAAAGAGTATGCACTGCTCCACCCTGTCCATGCTAACCTTGTGAGGAAAGGGTGTGTACTGGTCCCAAATGGCTCAGGGCAACCCTGTGAGGAAAGGGTGTGAATTGGCTCCAAACTGCTCAGGCTAACCTTGTGGGGAAAGGGTGTGCATTGGCCTCATCCCTGCTCAGTCTAACCTTGTGAGGAAACATTGTGCACTGGCCTCATCCCTCCTCAGGGTAACCTTGTGAGGAAAGGGTGTGAACTGGCCTCACCCCTGCTCAGGGTAACCTTGTGAGGAAAGAGTGTGCACTGGCCCCAACCTGCCAAGGCTAACCTTGTGAGGAAAGTGTGTGCACTTGGCCTCACCCCTACTGAGCCCAACCTTGTGAGGAAAGAATGTGCATTGGCTTCACCCCTGCTCAGGGTAACCTTGTGAGGAAAGAGTGTACACTGACCCCAACCTGCCCAGGCTAACCTTGTGAGAAAAGAGTGTGCACTGGCCTCACCCTGTTCAAGGTAACCGTGTGAGGAAAGAGTGTGCACTGGCCTTACCCCTGCTCAGTCTAACCTTGTGAGGAAAGAGTGTGCACTGGCCTCACCCTTGCTCAGGGTAACCTTGTGAGGAAAGAGTGTGCACTGGCCCCAACCTGCCCAGGCTAACCTTATGAGGAAAGAGTGTGCACTAGCCTTACCCCTGCTCACTCTAACCTTGTAAGGAAAGACTGTGCACTTGGCCTCACCCCCAACAAAGTCTTAGTCTAATCTTGTGAGGAAAGGGTGTGAACTGGCCTCACCCCTGCTCAGGGTAACCTTGTGAGGAAAGAGTATGCACTGGCCCCAACCTGTCCAGGCTAACCTTGTGAGGAAAGAGTGTGCACTGGCCTTACCCCTGCTCAGTCTAACCTTATGAGGAAAAAGTGTGCACTTGGACTCACCCTTGCTCAGTCTAATCTTGTGAGGAAAGAGTGTGCATTGGCCCTACCCCTGCTAAGTCTAACTTTGTGAGCAGAGAGTGTACACTGGCCTTACCTTTGCTCAGGGTAACCTTGTAAGGAAAGGGTGTGTACTGGCCTCACTCCTGCTCAGGATAACCTTGTGAGGAAAGGGTGTGAACTGGCCTCACCTCTGCCCAGGCTAACCTTGTGAGGAAAGAGTGTGCACTGGCTTTACCCCTGCTGAGTCTAACCTTGTGAGGAAAGAGTGTGATCTGGCCTCACCTCTGCTCAGGGTAACCTTGTGAGGAAAGAGTGTGCACTGGCCTCACCCTGCCCAGGCTAACCTTGTGAGGAAAGTATGTGGACTGGCCTCACCCTTGCTTAGTCTAACCTTGTGAGGAAAGAGTGTGCACTGGCCTTACCCCTGCTCAGGCTAACCTTGTGAGGAAAGAGTGTGCACTGGCCTTACCCTTGCTCAGTCTAACCTTGTGTGGAAAGAGTGTGCCCTCGCCTCATCCCTGTTCAGGGTAACCTTGCGAGGAAAGAGCTTGCACTGGCCTCAACCCTGCTCAGTCTAACCCTGTGAAGAAAGGGTGTGCACTGGTCCCAACCTGGTCAGGTTAACCTTGTGAGGAAAGAGTGTGCACTAGTCTCATCCCTGCTTAGTGTAACCTTGTGAAGAAAGGGTGTGCATTGGCCCTTTGGCTAACTTTGTGAGGAAAGGGTATCCACTGGCTGTATCCCTGCTCTGGCTAACCTTGTGAGGGAAAGGTATGAACTGTCCCCAGTCTCCTCAGTAACTTTGTGAGGAAAAAGTGTGAACTGGCCCCAATCCTGCTCAGACCTGAGCTTGTGAGGAAAGAGTGTGCACCAGCCAAGATTCTGTTAAGCCCAAACCTGTTAGTTCTAGGATCTTCAACAAAATCCCAGTTTTACCTAAATGCTGCTTAGGCTCCACCCCATTTAAGCCCAGGCCAGGTCACTCTAGGCCCAGAACCTTTAGAGGCCAGACTTTGTTAGGTCTCTCAACCCCAGAGCCTGCCTGGCTCAACCCCAGTGTGCCATATGAAGACTGCTTGCTTCTTTCTCAAAACAGGTCATGGTGGCTACCGAGCCCTCTGTTCTTTCTGAGCAATTCACCAAAATCAAAGAACTGGAGTTGATGCTGGAAAATGGACTACAGGAGGAAGAAGAGGAGGAGGAGGAAGATGGAGTGTGCATACTGAAAGATTGTGGAACGCCCAGGGAGCTGGAGGCAGAGTGTGCTTATGGGGCCCTCCAGTCCAGGATCCTGGAAGAAGAGCCGGAGCTGGTGCCTGCCCGCTTGGTGGAGGGTGACAAGCACATCTTGACCCTGCAGACGGTGCACCTTGTCTCTGATGAAGCAGGGTTGCAGGAGACCAGCTGGCTGAGCGCACAGCCCCCAGAAGAGATGCAGATGGTGGCACAGCAGGCCAGTTCTGGGCTGCCATCACTGGTGTGGCTGGACGAGGAGTCCTCACGGAGCCTGCAGCAGTGTGTGGCCATTAGTGTCCAAGAAGAGCTGTACTCCCTGCAGGAGGTGGAAGTGATGGAGTTCAAGGTTCTGGAGGAGAACATGGTGGTGGCCAGTGAAGACAGTAAGTTAGTGGTGAGCCTGGCTGAAAGTTCTGGATTGATTAAGGTACAACTGGTTTTAATAAACTGACCTCTTACATGAGAAAAAGAAACGTTATTTTTTTTAAGTCGACCTTTGTATCATATTATGTATAGATAAGCTATTTTGCAGTTTAAAATTAAACACAGTAAAAATACTGTACTTCCCAGGAAAATCCTGAGAGACCTTATGTTTTGGTTCAAGAATTTTAGAAGTCACTCCAATACCATAAGATGCATGTGTCTTTTACAAAGGGGGATTATTTCATCATCCTCATGCTAAATAATTTACAGCTTAAACCTTTTGGTGGCAATGCGTAAACTTTAGTTTTTACTTTTCTTTATGTATTCTATGGTTCGTCAAGGCAAAAGTTTAATCCAGTTGTAATTAATAGTATATTTGCTTGGATATTTATTTTTGTTTAATAGCCTGAGAGAAGTCAGGAGGAGGACCAGCTTTTGGCTAAAGGAACAGAAGATCAGTTCTTTCTTGTGGAAGCGAGACCCAGAGAGGAAGGAAGAGATGAAATTATTCTGACGATTTCGGATTTAAACTTTGAAGAACTCAAAGATAAATCTGCATCCGGTCAAGCAAATGTTGAAAAAGCCAACTCTACAAAAACTCAAAGAAAGGCAAAGGGTAAGTTTTCATCCCGTGTAAGAGCCTGTAAGACTGGGCTGCAGTTTCTTTTTACAGGAAAGTGATGGTAATTGAGATTTTAAGTGGTTGACTTTTAGTTGCTTTTGAAATGTCAAGAGATGGGAGAAATTTTAAGCTGATGTTCTGTACGGGGAATCAAATGCAAAAGGATTTTTTTTTTTTTTTTTTGCATTTTGCACATAAACATTTTAAAAGCACAGTAGAAATGTTCCCACAATGCATTGTGCACATAAGTAGGAGGCTGAGCCCTGGTCTCTGCTCTGTAGTTTGCAGCCCAAGGGGACTATTAGGGGGCATGAGGGGGAAGTAAGGGGACAAGGCGGGGAGCTTTGGTAGAGATAAAAGCAGGTGCTACAGCCCCAGGAGGAGTGACCCCTTCTTCAGGGGTCAGTGGGTACGGTTGTCTAAGGGAGATGATACATGGGTCATTCTGAAAGTTTTGAGATGCAAGAAAATCATGAAACGTAAAATCTGCATGGATAGAAACAAATGAAGCCCTCCCAGCAACACCCATAAGCTGAGCAAGTTGAAACTTGCACGAATGAATCAGAAAGGGCACTGTTGGCTGTTTCTTGGACATGAAATAACATAGACCATCTCAAAACTTTTGTAGTGACCCACATATTTAGGGTGAGGCTGAAAAGGAGGCCTAGAAACCCAATGAGAATGAGGATCCTGACTCCAGGCAGCTGGGAGTGATCAGTGCCCAGAACTCCAGAAGTATGTGCTTCATGCATGAGGGCAGAGAGCCCTGAGATGGGAGAGCCAGGTGGGTGGGTGGGTGCTCAGAGAGGTAGATAGGGCCAGATTAGGAAGGACGTGGCCAGGCACAATGGCTCACACCTGTAATCCCAGCAGTCTGAGGCTGAGGCAGGAGGGTCCCTTGAGCTCAGGAGTTCAAGACCAGCCTGAGCAAGAGCAAGACGCTGTCTCTACTAAAAATAGAAGAATTAGCTAAGTGTTGTGGAGAGCGCCTGTAGCCTCAGCCACACAGGAGCCTGAGGCCGAGGATCACTTGAGGGAGGAGTTTGAGGCTATTGTGAGCTAGGCTGAGGCCACAACACTAGCCTGGGTGACAGAGGGAGACCTCTGTCTTAAAAAGAAAAAAAATTATATATATGTATATATAAATGCAAATTGAACCTCTAAAGAAAGATCTTGACAAGTCTATAAACTCTCTCTTCTTTCCATAGAAGCAAAGAACGCCTTTTGCTATGATAGCTGTAGGTTCACGTCTTCTAGAGTTTCAAGTTTCAATCATCACATGAAGTCACACATCAGTGAGAAGCTTCACCTGTGCCACCTCTGCCTGAAGACCTTCCGGACTGTCACCCTGCTGCGGAACCACATCAACACCCACACAGGTAGGACACCGGGGACCCTGGAGGGAACCCTGGAGGCTGCCCCCGGCCAGCGACCTCGGAAGCTCCCGCTGAGATGAGTGTGTGAGGACACGAGCCCCCCTCTTCCTACACCAGAGTCATGCAGTGTTTTAGACTTTACTTTGGACTTTTTTTCTTGAATTTCCATTAAAAGTCCCGAATGCGATGGAGCTGTCCTTCACACGCACCCGTGGTGTTTATAGCTTAAAGAGCCTTTTCCTAATTTTTCAAGCATTTCGAGACTGAGTATAACTTAAAAGTTACCAATGCCTTGGAAATTCTGTGGTTAAATCTTGTGTTTTAAAAGCATAATCTATGTGATCTTACAGGAACCAGGCCCTATAAGTGTGGTGACTGCGACATGGCATTTGTCACCAGCGGAGAACTTGTGAGACACAGGCGTTATAAACATACTCACGAGAAGCCCTTTAAGTGTTCCATGTGTAAATACGCCAGTGTAGAAGTAAGTCCTTTCTTATACTTGAAGTGTCATTAAGTCTTAACAAGTTGTTTCGAAAGTTATGCTTAAGTGTAGCTACAATAGATTCTGTTCCAAATAGGTTTTACTAAAGATATTAGTCAGATAGAATTTACTCAGGCAATAATACACATTCTGTTTTCTAAAGTTAAAATTGGATTCTTTTTGTTTGTTTCTTTGATCACTAGTTAGTGAAAATAATATCTAAAGGTATACTAATTTATAAATCAAATGACTGTGGTCAAGAAGTCATTCTCAGATTTGTTGCAAAACTCTACCTGGCATTTTATGTGGCATTTAGTGCCACACAATTGAAATGTATTTGCTCCAACACAGAACCCAGATCCGATGTGAATTTTTGCTGAAATTGTTAACCTTAACTCAATGCCATTTTGACAGATGCAAAGCGATTTGCTTAAAGATTTAAGCACAGCCATTTCTATTCTTAACTACAGAGAGAAATTACCCTTTTCAAACTTCAGCTGTGTCCTAGTCATTTCATCAAGGTTGTGTTATTTGCACTCTCTCACTGGCTTAGCAGTGCTCTCAGCAAGACAGAGATGGGACACCACATTTGCTTGTCAAAGCCAGTTTTCTACCAGTTAATTTTTAGGGTCCTTGGAAGCAAGCTAGATCCTGGTTTTGAGCCCGGGGTTGGGGGTGGGCAGGATAAACAGTCCACTAGAATGGAACTGAGTTAGAGGGAATAGCTAAAGGTTAACTATAGTAATGATGCAACTGGATTTCATAAATTAGGAAATTTCACAATCAGAGCCAGAATTTGATTCCAAGAATTTTTTTTCCATTCTTACTATTTTTAAAAAAGTATTTCTCATCCGAGTTAAAGGTCGTGATTATAGTGGTCTCATAAAGTCAAGGGCCCAGAGGAAGGCCACCTGAGACTCCTAAGCGTAGGGTGGACATTTGCTGGGGTCCTCCCAGTTCTCAGTGTGAGCTTCCCAGGTCGAGGAGACCCTTCCCCGGCATCAGCAGTCTGCATGCAGCCCTGTGGGACGTAGCACGGGGACCCCTGGTGCGACATGGCCCCCATTTTTACAGTTCCCGAGTCTTGCCAGCAGGCCTTCCTTTATCATTCACACCACAACTGTACTCAAAACTTTGATACCATGATTTTAAAAATTCTTTTCATTTCGCTTTCCCTATACTTGAAGATGTCCACTTTTCCTTCTAAAAATCTGAGCTAAATCTTTCCATGTGGATCTCCGTTTCCCTGCTAAGCCTTCCTCTGTTCTTGATCATTCTTGAGGGCTCCGTGCACTTGTCGCTTGCGGAGTGAGATCACTAGCAGGACGGGCGTGGGCTTTCTAATCCCGTCGTCCGAGTGTAGCTGGCTGTCCTGCTTCCTACAGGAAGCAAGGACAGAGTAAGAAGAGTTCTAGAAGACAGAAACAGGCAAAGAATGATCAAAGGGGAGATATCATATGTTGTTTGCTATTTAATTGCCTGGGTTACATAATGAACCAAACTAGAATTTACTTTCTTCTACTTAAAACTTCCTATAAAGCAACCTCTACCATGTGGTACCTACTCTGAGGGCAGGGGAGGCCTTCGGCCTTTCATGTGCCACTACTCTGGGCTGGTCAGGGTGGAGTCCCCAAGACTTCAACCTGTGAGCTGCTTTTTTTGCAGTTTTGGCTGGGGCTGGGTTTGAACCCACCACCTCCGGCATATGGGGCCGGTGCCCTACTCTTTTGAGCCACAGGCACCGCCCCGGTGAGCTGCTTTCTATGGACCACCTCTGTCAAAGAGCTAAAGCGTCAAGGATTTTAGGAATTTTTCTGGCCTTTGTGCTTCAACTGTGCAGTCGACGCTTTATGCATGTTGCCTTAGAAATAAAAATAAAGTCGCAGATGGCGTCGAGCACTACATTTCAATTTTGCCTTTGTAAACTTAAGGTTGAAAATGAAAATCTCTTGGACATGCTGTTTATCCTCCCTAAAGGATATCAAATCCAGCACATATCAAATGGAAAACAAAAAGTCATTCAATGAGTGTAATGTGTGCTGGTGCGCCGATGTTAAAATCTGTTTTATAATGCCAATTGACGGAAGACTCTGCAACTTTTAAGTTTCTGTCCCAGTGACCACGTGTCGCTTGTTTCTCAGGCGAGCAAGCTGAAGCGTCACATCCGCTCGCACACGGGGGAAAGGCCCTTCCAGTGCTGCCTATGCAGCTACGCCAGCAAAGACACCTACAAACTGAAGCGGCACATGCGCACGCACTCAGGTAACGGCGGCCCGTGGCCGGCCTGCCACGTGGAGTTTCGTTTTTAAAAGCGAGCTTTTTAAAAATTGCTCTTCAGGCCAGTGGCAGTGACTCACACCTGGAATCCCAGCACTCTGGGAGGCTGAGGCAGGTGGCTCACCCTAGCTTAGGAATTTGAGACTAGCCTGAGCAAGAGTAAGACCCTGTCTCTACTAAAAATTGGATAATTAGCCAGGCATGGTTGGCGGGCACCTGTAGTCCCAGCTACTCGGGAGGCTGAGGCAAGAGGATCTCTTGAGCCCAGGAGTTTGAGGTTGCTGTGTGCTGTGATGCCACAGCACTCTACCCCGGACAACTGAGTGAGACTCTGTCTCAAAAAATTTTAAAAAAGGTTACTCTTCAGTAGCAAAAACAAAGTTCAAACAAAAGAGCCGAAGCTTTCGTGCCTTTTTGCCATGGGAATTTTGATCTACACCCTTGCGGTTATTAACCATGAAGGGACACGGCAGAAACACTGTGATAAACAGTGAGAAACGTTTGCTTCCATCGGGTTTTCGGGTGTTTACAAGTTAACTCCTTAGTTCATTCTTCAATTTTAAGGCAAAACATAAAACAAAGTGGGCTGGCTTCATATCAGACGTACTTTATGTTTTGTTATCTGAAGAGTAAGCTTATGTGTGTCCTGGGTTCTTTCTACAACACCGTGGCTACAAACCACCTTCAGCTGATGGGCAGCCACCTGATGTGGGAGGTTGCATCTTGGGCATTGTGGACACAGCTGTACTCAGCATAGGCTTGACTTGGGAGTCTCATAGTTGGGGTTCAAAGGGTTGAAAAAGAAACCTTGTTTGCAGAAGAAAGGCTTTCAGCACCAGCTGGGGATCAAGGCAGGGATCAATGGCTTGAGGGGTGAAGCCACTTCTCAGGGCTCATTTTGGCATCTGCATCACAGGTGAGAAACCCTACGAATGCCAAGTCTGCCATGCCCGATTTACCCAGAGTGGGACCATGAAAACACATGTTCTGCAGAAGCACAGCGAGAACGTCCCCAAATACCAGTGTCCCCACTGTGCCACTATCATTGCCAGGAAAAGCGACCTGCGTGAGTGTCTGGTTTAGTTTTTCTTTCACTCAGGTATTTGCTGCTTCTTTGGAGCGTGGCTCTTAAACCTGCAGCCAGCACCTGGGCCTGAGTGCTGGGGACGCTCCCTGGGATGTTTTCTTCTGCAAGTCCTGTGGCGCCATCTGGTGGCCATATCTCACAAGTGCAGCGCTGTGGTGCACCTGGCTTGGTCTGAGCTCTTTCAGTTTGACTCCATGCTGGGCCTGTTCTTACACATCAGGGCACTGAGCCAGAGTGAGCTGCCCAAATCACATGACTGGGGGGCTAGGAGGTGATCTGCTTATAGGCTCTGACTCTATTCATGTTTCCTCTGCTGATACAGTCAGTCCGTAGGTTACAAATGAGATAGGTTCTACAGGTTTGTTCTTAAGTTGAATTTGTGTATAAGTTGGAACAGATCCATTTGCCTATTATTACCTATAATAGCCTCCGTTTGTAAGTGTGGGTTGCACATCAGTAGCACGTTTGTAAGTCGAGGACTCTCTGTAATATCCTCCATTTGTAAGTGGGAGTTCTATGTAACTTAGAAGTGTATAACTTGGGGACTGCCTGTACCAGCTTTTCTTAAACACTAACTTTGAACCTAAAGTGGTGGGAGCTGAAGGTACAAAAGGAAGAATCCAGGCATAGCTGGCCCTTCGAGGATCTTACTTCAGTGAAGACGGTGGGCCATGACCCGCTGCCTACAGTCTAACATGGGGTGAGCCCCCTTACTGGTCTCAGACACCACAGGGCAGGCCAGGCTTAGGTGCAGGGTTTGACCTGCCTGCAGGGAAACCAGCCAGGGTTCACCCGTAGGGGAGGCGACTGAATCCTGTGTCAGGATTCCTGGGCCTCACCTTTTCCATGACCTTATTGTACTCAAAATGTATTAGCAAAAATAAAAATTTACCAGTTTTCCCAGAAAAATTTCTGAAAGGGTTAAAGGTGTTCAGTGAAGTCTTAACTTTTGCTTTCATCTGGAACATTCTATCAGTGTTCATAGATACCAGGATACCACAAAACACAACCCAGTGGGATTTGGGAGGACATAAGCCAGTTGCCAAAAAAGGACACACGACATTTTTGACACCCTGGCAAAGTAGTGTAATTTACATCTATCCCATGTCACTAGGTGACACACTCCATACATCCCCTGCTAGACGCTTTGTCACTACCCTAACCCTTCCTTCCTGTATGTCCAAGTCCGCGTGTGTAGGCTACCTCCGTCATGCCGCTGTCACTTTCTGCTGGGCTCTTACGCTACATATCACAAACCAGCATTGAACTAGACGAGCAAAAATTACCCCAGAGCACACTCAGCCATACCTTACCACGTGCCCCAGGTCGGCTTAAACTTAGGAAATATTAATCACAGGAGGTTGGCTTCTAACAGCACGTGCAGAATTTTTAAGGTAAAATATGGAGGTTATGTCTTCTTATGGAAAATTTCCTTAACATCTTAAAATCTACCTCCCCTACAATAAGATCCTGAACGTGCTCTGTTAAGCAAAAATATGGGTTCCAGTGCGACCTACTTTATGGAACATTTAACTACCTGTCGAAAGGGCCTTAAAAGAATGTTTCTGATCATGTAGAGCAGTAGCCCTCAATTGGGAGTGATTTTAACCACTTAAAACACTCAACTGGGAGTGATTTTAACCCCAGGGGACATTTGGCAGTGTCTGGAGGTATTTGGGTTTTCACAGCGAAAGAGGAGGAGGAGCTGCTGGATCTAGTAGGGAGCGACCAGGGGTGCTGCTAAACAGAGGCAGTGCCCCTACCCTACCCCCGAAGGAGCCAGCAGGCTGCAGATGTCAGCAGTGCCCAGCCTGAGAAACTGGGACTGAGAGAACAGGACAGGCCTACCCGGAAACAGCGCTCTTGAACCTCACCATGTTCTGTGGCTGTTCTAGGTGTCCATTTGCGCAATTTGCATACTTACAACCCTGCAGAGATGAAATGCCGCTACTGTTCTGCTGTCTTCCATGAACGCTATGCTCTCATCCAGCACCAGAAAACTCATAAAAACGAGAAAAAGTTCAAGTGCGAACACTGCAGTTATGCCTGCAAGCAGGTATTGTGAGTGGACTTGGGGAGGCAGTGTGGTCCCTGGAAGAAAGGAGGGCTGGAGTGGGATTGTGTCTCTGAAAACGTTGGGAAAAGCCAGGTTTTAATGCAACAGCCTATGCAGAATAACCAGAGAGCAGCCAGGAGCCAATCGTTTAAAGCAAAAGTCCACGTATAACCACAGACCCTAAGAGGTTCTTATAATCAACGGGGCCCCCACAAGGTTCAAACCACTGTCATAATCATGCCAAGATGTCATTCACCCTTTCACTCCTCTGAAACGTGCTCTCACGGTGCCAAAGCAATGGTGACGTATAGTGTAGATAAAAGCCGTGACACATACAGGTTGGCTGGCACCTTTACCTTCTTGCACTGGCAGCAGAAATAAAGGGAAGTTTCACTTAAGAATGTCCTTGAGGACGCAGTAGAAGTTGTTAACTCTGTAACATGTTACAGAATAATGTGTGGGTAATATATACATTCAAAGTAAAACACAGACCAATGGATTTTTAACGAAACAGAGGACACAGGGTTCATTGGGAGTTTCAGATTCCATGTTACAACCAACCTTTAAGAAATTACCACTTGTTGAGTTTGTGTGTAATAGCAAAGAATATGCATAATTATTTGAAAAAGCTATTAAAATTATAGTCCCTTTTTCACCTACATATCTGCAAGACCAGATTTTCTTTTTGAGACAGAGTCTCACTTTGTCCCTGGGTAGAGTGCTGTGATGTCACAGCTTATAGCAACCTCAAACTCTTGGGCTCAAGTGATCCTCTTGCCTCAGCCTTCTAAGTAGCTGGGACTACAGGCACCTGCTACAACGCCTGGCTAGTTTTTAGATGGGGGGAGGTCTCATTCTTGCTCGGGCTAGTCTTGAACTCCTGAGCTCAAGCAATCCACCCACCTCGGCCTCCCCGAGTGCTGGGATTACAGGTGTGAACCACCTCACCTGGCCCAGATTTTCTTTATCATACCCCAGCTGACTGAGAGGAGAGGGGATTCTACCTGAATTCTTTTCATAGGATTGCCAGACTTAGCAAGTAAAAACACCAGACACCTGATTAAGTTTGAATTTCAGCTAAACAGCAAACGGTTTTGTATATGTATGTCCCAAACATTGCAGTTTATATTTTAACTGGCAACCTTATCTACTAAGCCAGATATTAGTTTGGGGGAATTTTTCTGAAAATAGGTGTGTTTTTACAGAAATACGTTAACATGTAGTTGGCTGGGTTTTTAAGCTAAATTTTTTTTTAATATTTTAAAATTCCTCGGTTTTGATTTTAATATAGCAAATATTAACATATTTCACCCATGGAAACAAAAGCTCTTTGGAGGTTATAGTAATTTTTAAGAGTATAACGGGTCCTGAGACCAGAAGTTTGAAAACCAAACCACTACTTGAAGCCTTGTGTGCTCCTGCTTATCGAAGGTGGAAATCGATATTTACTCTGTCGCCTAGAAATAGTAAAGGCTCTGAATAAAGGGGAAAAGGGCTTTTCTGTTAGATTTTTTTTTTTTCAGGGGTAAGATAGGATTTTATAAGAAAGGACTCCGGAAGGGGTAAAAAGTACCCAGAGCCTCTGGCAAAGGGGAAGAGCCAATTGGAAGTCTCCCTTTCTGTTAAAGGTTTAACAGGCTCTAATTTGTTAAAATGAACTAGGACACCTCCTGGAAGATGGGTGAGACTTAGAGAAGAGGAAGGGTCTCTGGTGAGGGCAGATGCCAGGTTTTGGGGAGCAGGGAGCTGCCAGATGTACCTTGGCCACAAGTGGAGACTCTGGGACACTGCTGAGTGCCCTCACCGACTTCTGCCCCGGAGAGCCAGGCTCCCAGCAGGGAGACCAGTGATGCTGTCCTGGGGGAGGTGAGGAGATGAAAGGTGTGGGAGGAAAAGGGCGTTCAGCAAATTGGATGAAAGATTGGAAGAAAGACCATCAATTAGGTTATTAACAGTAAGGCAGAAGTCACCAAATAGGTATTTATGCTGAATAACCATAGCATTTAAATCAAACAAATATGTATAAAGTCAAGCAAAAATACACATTTTTGTTCTGGTTTCCCAGTTATTTACTCCTATAAGTCTTAGTTAAAATTTATGGTCTTTTTTTTTTTTTTTTTTGGTCAGGGCTGTGTTTGAACCTGCCACCTCGGGTATATGGGGCTGGTGCCCTACTCCTTTGAGCCACAGGCACCGCCCATGCCTGGCTATTTTTTTTTTTTTTTTGGTAGCAGTTTGGCTGGGGCCAGGTTCGAACCCACCACCCTCAGTATATGGGGCCAGTGCCCTACTCACTGAGCCACAGGTACCACCCTATGGCATTTCTTTGCTAAGAACAATTATCTTCCCCATTAACATTTTACAATCAGTGTCAAGATTTGTTATAATACTCTTGGGAAGTAGAAGAAAAAATATTTAGACATTTAACATACTTCCCACCCCAAAAGTCGGGTGAATTTAAACCATAAAATTAGATCTTTAAGTATGCAGGTTCTATTTACCTTTCGCAAACTCAAGTAATTGTAAATAATTGTATACAAGTAGGTCTTCAAATACATGACCTCTTTCGGAAGAGAAAAGTGATCATTGCTCCAGCCCCCAAGAGTGTGTTATCACATCCCGCATAGGCCTAGAGAACCAGCAAGGAAAGAGAACTTTGTAACTTGATGGTACTGAACACAAATTCATTTCACAGGTGGCCATACACGAAAAGATATGGGGCTTTGTTGAGAACGTCTTTGCAGTGATTTTTCTTAAGAGTGGATTCATCTTTGGAGAGAAAAGTATTGTACCATACATAGGGTTTAAGACTAAAAAATCCAGTAAATACATAAGCTGTTTCCTTGCCTTCCCTCTCAGGAACGACACATGAGGGTTCACGTACGCACCCACACTGGCGAGAAACCATTCACCTGCTCTGCCTGCAATAAATGTTTCCGACAGAAGCAACTTCTAAATGTTCACTTCAAGAAATACCACGATTCCACTTTCATCCCGACTGTGTATGAATGTCCCGCGTGCGGCAAAGGCTTTTCCCGCTGGGTAAGCTTATTGAAGTTGCAGTAAATCCTCCGTGGAAATATCCCTGTATCTCAGAAGGACAGTGTCAGAGGAGAGTTTAAACCTGCTTATAGAAACTTGCCAGCGCTTAAGATAGCATCTGTCATGCCTTCTGGAAGGGGTTATTCATTTTTCTGAGTCATGAAATTCTTGTACACTCTTATGAAAGTGTGATTCCCTCCTCCCTGAAAAAGAACAGCCCTACGTATAATATCTTGTGAATAGCTTTAAGGAGTTCTCGGATCTGCTGAAGGATGTCGGCTTTTCGTGTAATATTTTAAAATTGCTCTTGTGAACCAGATTTAGGCTACTTCACAGAGAGAATGCAATTTTCCTAGACTTCTGCTCTTGGTCTCGTGTACAATAGTGGATGTGCTCTTCAATTTTATTCCTCTGGGTGGTGTATTAGTTGAGTATTTTTGCATATAAAATTGCCTCTAAACTTAGTAGTAGCTTACAACAAGTGACTTGTCATCCCACACTTTCTGTGGGTCAGGAATTGGGAGGAGGCTTAGATGTGTGGTTCTGGCATGAGGTTGTGGTCAGAACGTCAACTGGGGTTGCATTTTCCGAAGGCTGAACTGGGGGAAGGATCCGCTTCCAAGATCAGCACCCCACATGGCTGTTGGCAGGAAGCTTCAGCTCCTGGCTGGAGGTCCCTCTCCGTAGGACCTGCTTGAGTGGTTTCATGACTCAGAGAAAGGGAGCGAGCACAAGAAGGAAGGTCCGGTGCCTTCTGCAGTCCAGCCTTTAAAAGTGGCGTCACATTGCTTCTGTTCCCTGGAAATGAATGGCCGAGTCCAGCCTACACACAGGTGGTGGGAAATGAAGTCCCCTTTGAAAGGAACAGTATTAAAGAAATTTTGAACGTTTTCAAACCCCCACAGATGGCTAACTAGACCCCAGGACAGTACATACTCTAGCCCAACTTTGTATGTAAATGTTCTAAAGTTGA
Organism: Perodicticus potto; assembly: GCA_963574655.1. Lineage (NCBI taxonomy): Eukaryota > Metazoa > Chordata > Mammalia > Primates > Lorisidae > Perodicticus > Perodicticus potto. The sequence continues at coordinate 96,543 of CAUYRH010013743.1, forward strand.
CTGTTTTGTGGGGGAAATTTTTATTTTTTTTCTCTTAAAAGAAAATGATAGGGGAGTTGTGTTTTGATGAGTAGCGCACTGTTAGATCTGGAGTGTTAACACCGTTCGTTCAAACTTTCAAATAAAAGTGGTGGCACTCCTCGCACGATAGTATCACCTTCTGTTAAAATTGAAAAGAGTTAAGATGGAAGAGCAGAAGTCTAAAGAGAGGAAACCGCCCCTTGGTGTGAGAAATAGGAATGCAGAGAAGAGAACAAGTCAGCCTCATGCTGTCTCTCAGAAAGTAAAATTACAGAAATTTTCCTTCTATTTAAAAAAGCAAGCGTACTTGGACTTGTGTCTAGAACACACAAAGAACTCTGACAACTCAGTAATAAATACCCAATTTAAAACACACGTATCTAAATAGACATTTCTCCAAAGAAGACATACGAAGGGCTGACAGTTACGTTTGCAAACTCATTCTAGAAAAAGTGCTGCGTACCTCACTGCTGAATGTCACGACCATCTCCTTCAAAGTATCCCCTTGTGACGTTATACGTGGGGTCACTACAAAAGTTTTGAGACAGACCGTGTTAGGTCCATTATTTCACTTCCAAGAAACACCGGGCAGCGTCCTTCCTTGGTGATGCCCCTGAGCAAGTCTCGACTTGTTCCGTTTATCAGTGTTGCTGGGAGGGCTCCATTTGTTCCTGCATGCATGGATTTTATGTTTCTTGATTTTTGTGTATCTCAAAACTTTCATAATGACCCAGAGGTCAGCAAGCTGTTTCTGTAAAGAGCCAATAGGAAATATTTTCAGCTTCTCAGGCCACGCTTTCTGCCACAACAGCAGCCCAGGAGGACCATCTGTAATGAACAGGCACGGCCATGTTCCCCTCAGAGTTGGTCCGCAGAAGCAGTCGGCAGGCCAGATTTGACCTTCTGCCCATAGTTCGCCACCCCTTATGTATAAGCATAATATGGAAGTTTAATAACCTTGTATGTAAATTCTTCCTCCTTCAGTCCATAAACCAGGGCCGTCCTGTTAAGCACAGCTCTAAAGTCCAATGGAAAACAGACAGGACATTTACACAGTCAGCAAATTTAAAACCACATCACCAGTTTTTTGCTTTTGTACGTGAACTTTCCAAGTAGCGAACTCTTTCTAACTTAAGTTGTCCTAAGTGTTCATTATGTAAGAATCTGTCACCGGTAGGCCTGACTAGCAAATCTTTGACGTGTCATCCTGAATGTCATATACAGTTTAATAACTGCCACCCGTGACCTCTGCCCAGCTGCTTTGGGAGAGACGCTGGCAGGGGAGGGAAATCTTTATGATATAATGTCAACCATCATAAAATTGACTGATGTATTAAATTTCTGGGTTCAACATCAATTTTCCCTTTCGAGAGAAGCATTCTAAAAATATTAATTCTGTTTCTCACTGATTTCTGTTATAAAAAATATATGTAAAGCAACATTGCCTTGGGCTAGACCCAAATGCAACAGAGTGGGTCACCTGTAAAAGGTCATCTTTCTTTGTACGAGATTGTGAAAGGTACATGTCACCGGCGCCCTTCCCAAAGCCTGTGTCCTTAACCGTGCATTTTAAAATGCATTTGGTGAGACTGACACTTGTTTGTTCTGTGTCATCTCTTCACCAGAATAACATGCACAAACATTGGAGGAAGTGCGACGCAGGGGAGAAGTCCCCCACCTCAGGAAAAGGAAAGGCAGTCGCGAAGGAGGCGGTAAAGGAAGAAGGTACCTCGTTAAACAAACGCCTTTGTGATTTGACAGTGATTGTCTAGTTTGTCAATGTCCGGGGAGCTAGAAGGTACTGCACGGGGGGTGCGTCCAGAAACCCTCGCTGGTTAGTCCCTCCAGGCGGTTGTGTGCTGGCCCTGGACAGGCCCAGCCCGAGGCCCAGCCACTTGGGTGGGTTGTGATCAGTGAGGTAGACGTGACTGCGCAGCCGCCCGTCAGGACTGCAGGGAGAACGGACAATGTGGAAAAGCCAGTGTGAAATCCAAGGTGGGGCCACACTCCTGTCCCCTGGGTTCCTCGTGTTCGTATGGCTGAGTGACAGCCGCACACACCCTGCTGTCCTTGTCCTCAGAGCTCTCTTCCGTCACGCTGGACTGTTGCCTGCACCTAATGGGCTGACCTGGGGTCACGGTAAGTGACCACCAACCGGGTGACTAAGGGCAACAGAAGTGAATTCTCTCATAGCTCTAGAGGCGTCTCAGGTCAGGGTGTGGGCAGGACCACACTCCCTCAGGGGCTCCATGGGACGCTCTGTCCTGGCTGCTTTTAGCTGAGACGGCTGCAGTGTTCCTGCCTTGTGGCCACCTCACTCCCGCCTGTGCCCCATCTTCACCAAGCCGTCTCTCTTCTGGGATTGTTTTCTTCTGTCTCTGACAGAAAAGCTTGTCAGTGGACTTAAGGCTTCCTTGGGAAGTCCAGCCTGACCTCGTCCAGAGGCCCTTAATTGTGTCTGCAAAGTCCCTCTTTTTTCAAAGAAGGTCACGTTTACAGGTGTGGGGGGTTAGGACAGGGACATATCCTTTTTGGAGCTACTGTCCTAAAACACTTCCCGGTCTTTGTCTTCTGGCCTCAGGGAGCCGACAAGGGTCCCCCAGGCGGGTGCAGATGTCCCTGTGTGCCCTGCGATGGCTCGGCTCTGTTCCTTCCCTGCAAGGACTGGGAGCTGTCGAGATGATTGGGAGCCCAGGGCCGTACAGCAAGGGCACATCCTGGCGCTCTAGACGTCCAGGGATTCCACCTCCACCCTCCGCTTGGGAGTGTTCCCGTAGACAACTGTCATCCGTTCCACTGCCTTCCTTCAGAGCCGCCCGATCAAACAGGGTGCTCAATTAAATCCAAATTTCAGATAAACATTGAATCACTGTTTAGTGTAAGTGTATTCCACATACTATTTTGGGTGTACTTACACTAAAACTCTAGGTCATCATTTGTCTGAACCTCAAACGGAAGCAGCGTCTTGCGGTCCTTCCCTCCCCTGCCCACTGTGCAGTCACTGTCAGTATCGCATTGGGAACCATGTGGTTCACACGGGTCCCCTTTACCCTGATTGCAGCCCTTGGTGCCTTCCGCTGGTTTCCAGCACCTTCTGCTCCACATGCCCAGCTCCTGCTCCCCCCACTTCTAACTGTGGGGCCCTCAGCTCCCCACCCTCAGGGCCCAGCTGTCCCCAGAGCCCAGCTGTCCCCAGAGTCAGCCACAGCACTCTCTGGTCAGAGCAGAAGAAAAGTGCGTGTTCCAGTGATGGGCATAATGACTCCAGCCTGGACTACATTTGTCAATATACCAATGATGTCAAATAACATTTTTCATATTTTTTTAATGGAGGAAGAGCTGCCCCTCCCATCTGAGGCCCCATCACACTCTGGACTCTTCCTCCTCGCCCACCCTCCCTCTCCCCAACACCCCTAATTTCTCCCTCTTGGCCTTGTCTTTCTCATCATCCTTAAATATGTTCACTATCTTAAGAAAAAACAAAAGCCTTCCCAGGCCTCTATTCTGCCTGTTTCCTACTGACCTCTTGGGCACTAGGGCTCATCCCCAGCCCCACCTGTGCTCTGGTTCACTTCTCCGCGGTCCCTGTCAGCCACCTGAAGTCACCAGAGGCTCCTTGTCACCATGATCCACTGACCTTTCCCTGCTCTCTGCCACCCGACACGACTGACCATCCTCCTTCCCAAGTCCTCCTCCACATCACCCGCACATGGGCCTGGGGTCTCCTGGCCCGGCCTGCTGCCCCTCTGCCTCCACCACAGCTCTGGCTCCTCGCCTCCAGTCTCCCACCTCTGCAGGAGGCCCAGTATCCGTAGGTGACCCGTCTGTGCCAGAATCCTCACCCATCCCCGAGCCCATACCAGCACCTGCACCCATGGCCAGGCCATACGGAGCCCCAAGTGGTACCCTGCTCTACTCCATGTCGCCTACCTGACCCTACAGCCATTCCCACACCCCCACCGGCTCCCACACCCACACCTGCTCCTGCACCCGCTCCCACGCCCACACCCGGAGCCACACTCACACCTGCTTCCACACCCACACCTGGAGCCACATTCATACCTGCTTCCACACCCACACCTGCTCCCATGCCCACACCTGAGCCCACACCTGCTCCCTGTGGCTTCAGCTGCTGCCGATGGGTGGATTGCGGTGATTTGAGGCTCCTTCCCACCTACCTGAGGACAGGGTCTGGATGGTCACTGACGTGGTGAGCTCGCTCCCCACCAGCTGCCCGGTCCCAAACTGAACTCTAGTTGTCTCCCTCCACCTGCCCTCCCACCCTCAGCCTATTCCTCTGCAAACTTGGCCCACACCAAGGTTTGGCCCTGGGAGGCCCACCACTCACACTGAAAGCTCCCTCTTGCCTGGTGACATCTGAAGGTCACCTCACCTGCAATGTCAGCTTCTGCCATCCTGAGTCCATCCCTGTCTCCACCAGAGTCCAGGTCACTGTCTCTCAGCTCCTCTCCTGAGCTACCAAGGAACCTTTCAGATGTGCCCACGGAGCCTCTCTATTCCGACTTCCCACCAACAGCCCCTTTCATAGGCTCCAAAGACCAGGACACCAAAAATGGCCAGGCTGCCCCACCCACCCTGGCACCTAGCCCTGCTGGCCCTGCTCTGTCCCCAGCCAGGCCAGGCTTACCCTTTCTGTGCCTAGAAGTCCTGGTGACACGCACTCACCAGGGGTCCCAGGAGCTCTTACTCTCTGTCCTGCTCAAGCCACTCAGAGGTGCTCCCAGGACTGATCCTTTAACAAGTGCTGACTTGTCCAGGAGACTGTTCTCTCCTCTGAGCAGGCTCACCTGGGTCTCTCCTACAGGACAGGCCCTCAGCACCTGTCATTAACTGGTATTCATCAATTTGCCACTGATTGAATAAACCAGTGAGTAATAAGCACAGTCCTTTACTAGGGGAGACAGACTGGTGAAATCTGACAGTCCTTCAACCATCATTGTAGATTGCAAGGTCAGTCACTGGGAACCCAGGCTCTAAGTTTAGGACAGATTCTGGAATGTTCACAGAAAAATGTGAACCTAATTAAGGGTCTGAAGGGCACTTCTGTAGTTCTCCCCCTCTTGACACCTAAATGTAGTAGTTTTTAAAATTATCTGTTAAACAAAACCCCTAGAAGAGCAAGTGTTTTGGATGACTTATGAAAATGTCACTCTCAGCAGCTTTTTTCTGTGGGGGAGAGCTGGGGACAGGAAAACACACTGGCTTCCACCCCGAGGCTCCCAGCAGCTGTTGGAAGGAGCAGCTTGCCCTGTCAGTCCTGAGCTGACATCTCCCAACCAGGCTTCCCGGATGTGACATTGAAGTAAACAGCGATGAAGGTGGTCCTGGTCTCTCTCCTCTCCTGTCGCTTACGATTGTCTCTGGGACGGGAGCATCATTTAGAGCAGTGGTTCTCAACCTCCCTAATTGCCGCTTTGTTACAGATGGAAAAAAGGGGTCGCGACCCACAGGTTGAGAACGGCTGATGCTCAACCGATTCCCAGGAAATCATGAGAGGGACACCTGGGGACGCTGCTCGTCCACATTCCACGAGCAGCGTGAGACCACTCTTGCAAATTTAAAATTTGATGCTGATGAAGTTGGACGTACTAAATTTTTTTCGTAGTTTCAGCAGTCAGCTATTGTCTCCAAAGCAAAGCAGGAGTAAGGGCATGTAACCTGACGTGTGTTAGCAAAACAATGATGTAATTTGCATTTCAAGCTTTTGTAACCTGGGGTGTCCAGGCCGTAGTTTCTCTTCTGTGTGCTGGCGAGTCAGCTCATACTGCCTCACCAGTTCTTAGCTAGATCTCCACGGCTTAATGTCTGACTGTACTGGTTTTGTGATTTCAATGTCAGTTTTTATTTTCATACATGAGAACTGAGTCATCCTGCCCTCCTGCATCCCCTTAAAAAATACAAAAAGGAAGCACGAGCAAAAATATCTTCAGACAACTTTGAACCAATGGAGGTAGGAGGGTCCTTAAATGTGACATTCTGCGGTGCGTGCGGAATTCATTTAGAAAATGAGTGGAGGGTTGAATCTGGCTTGGTTTGTGGTGATCTGTTTCAAACTCTCCAAGTTGTGCTCACAGCTCATAAGCTGTTGGAGGGTGCACAGGTCATGGCCTTATTTCGTCCCGGGGATGGCTCGCTTGCCCCAGAATCAGTATGGTGTATGGTGATGGCTGAAGGGACACGTGTCCTGCGAGCGGCTGACATTTTTCATTTGGGTGTTGTCCTTCCACAGGCACACAGTTTAGGTCTGTAAGATCCACGTTCAGCTTTCAGTGGTCCCAGGTTCCGGCACCCAACCTTCCCTTGGGGGACCTGTGGGAGCACCTGGAGACCTTTTTTGGTGGTTACACCAGAAGAGGGCGCCACTGGCATCTAATGGGTAAAGATCAGGGTCCCCCAGGACACCCACCAGCAGAGCTCTGTGGCTCCAAATGTCTGTAGCGCTGGGTTGAGAGGCCCTGACTTGAGGCAGATAGTTGAGATCAGAATATGTGCACTGTCCTGCCAATTAGAGCAGTGTTTTTCACTTTTTTTCCCCATGGCACAGTTGAACCAATAGTTAAACTTCATAGCACACTTAAATTATGTTGATCAAAGAAAAGATTTTTTTAAAAGCATGTGCTTACTGTACTTTGAACTTCTTTTGAAAATAATTTTATTAATGATCTTTAAAAAAATCGTGGCACGCCTAAGGTCCTCTCATGGCAGACCAGTTGAAAGTCACTGAATTAGAGAATTGTCTTCGAACATGCCTTGCTGCTGGGCTAAAATTTAAGTGATTATTGAGAGGCGCCTGTGGCTCAGTGGGTAGGGCGTCGGACCCATATACTGAGGGTGGCGGGTTCAAACCAGGCCCCAGCCGAACTGCAACAAAAAAACAGCCGGGCGTTATGGCGGGTGCCTGTAGTCCCAGCTACTTGGGAGGCTGAGGCAAGAGAATCGCCTAAGCCCAAGAGCTAGAGGTTGCTGTGAGCTGTGTGATGCCACAGCACTCTACAGAGGGCGATAAAGCGAGACTCTGTCTCTACCAAAAAAAGAAAAAAAATTAAGTGATTATCTCCAAAATATTTTTGCACCATTTGTCAATTGCAATTTCTTGGCTTTCTGTTAAATTTGCTCACTCTTGCCTTTTTCCCAAGAAACTGCCGTTGAGGAGGTGTCCACCGTGAGCGGAGGACAGTTCCCAGACAAGATGGCTCTGGCCAGCTGCAAAGAAACCACAGCTGGAAGCAAGGACACAGATGAGAACATGACCTGTGAGATGATCTTGAACCTGATGGATAAGTGACAACGCAGGCCCCATTTTCATGGCCTCTAAGTCTTGATGCAAGTTCGAAATTTTGAGCATTTTCTTTTGAAATAGTTAAGTTCATGACAGTAGAGGATCAAAATTGTTTCAGAGTTCGTAGTGCCTAAAATTGTTTACTTATTTTTTAACTGACTACAAAATACATTGCATGTTTTTTATAAAAAACTTAAAACTTAAGTCAGAGGGTAGCACCTCAAACCTATGAATTCATTCACTTGATATTAGCACAGTGGCCCACAATGAAAAAGTAATGATTTTTGGATAATAGTTATTTCAAGAGCAGTTTGGGCCAGGTAGTGTTTCATCCAACAAGATTGGAAATTTTCATGTTGAAATACACACATCTGTGACATTTTTAATATTAAGCTGTTTTGACATTAAAGACTGATTCTATGTTCTTTTTCTTACAAATGAATTATTTATAAAAATGTGAAGTTACTGTAATGCTTTTAATTAGTTGCAGATTCAACCAAAAAGATATACACATTATAAAAAGATATACACATTTATTTTATAAAAATAAAACGAGTAGAGAATGAAAAACTAGACTAGAACACAATGAGTAATTGATCTTTTTTGTTTTGTTTTGGTTTTGGTTTTGGTTTTTTTAGTAAACTATCTTAGTTTGGTTTGGGAGCAAGGTTCCCCTTTAGATTTTGTATTCTCTATTTCTTTTTTAAATTTATTTCAAAATATTAAGGAGATGCAAATGTTTTCGTTGCGTGGCTAGCTTTTGTAATACTTCAGCCAGGGCTGTCCGTGTACCATCTCCCCAGTGTTGTTCATTGTCTTTTATGTCCCTTGATGGGTATGGAATTGTCCCAGTGACATTCTATTATTACTTATTTCGGTTCATAACCCTTTTCTGCTGAAAACCTTTTCTTTGTTTATATTTTTCTTAAATAATGGCAGAGTGAGAAGAAACAAAATTTTGGTAATAAAAATGTGTACTGGTAAAGAATTTGTACTTTTTCATAACACCAGTGATTAGTGAATATTTCTCTTTTGCCAACCGTGATTTTCCCCACCCTCAGGCAGCATCAGAAACACCTCTTTCATGCTAAGAGTTAGTCTTTATCTTTATACTGAACCAGATTTTTCCTCTTTGTTTAGCTCAGCGGCTGCCTTTACTGAGAACCTCCCTACACCCTCATAGTTCAAAATCATTGATAGGCCCTAAATGCAAATTCTCAAAATGTTGATCTGTTACCAAAACATCTCAAGTTCAGAGGCCCCAAACAGTGTGAACATGTGGAGCTGACTTCCCAGCAGGGGGGGCCGGCAGGAGAGGTGCTGCGCGCTCTCTCTGTGCCTGCAAATTAATTCAGTTCATGTAATGAGACTTATATAATGGTCTTCGGCCATACCACCCTGAACGCGCCCAATCTCATCTGATCTCGGAAGCTAAGCAGGGTCGGGCCTGGTTAGTACTTGGATGGGAGATTTATATAATGGTCTATCCTATGCTGTCTTTGTAATGTGGTCTATCCTGTGCTGTCTTTTTGTAACTGTTTGAACTTTTGTGATAGTTTCTTCTATTTTTCAACTGTTGTTTAAAGACGCTTTATGTAACTCAATAAAATGAAATGATTTGAAATCGCTATCTTTGTTATGTGTAACGTTCCTTTCGAAATGTCTTCTGTGTCTGGAGAGAATGTGGAGAAACTGGAACTCCTGTGCACTGCTGGTGGAATGTGAAATAGCCCAGCACATGTGGAAAACACTATGGCAGTTCCTCCAAAAATGTAAACTGGAATTATCATATGATCCATCGATCCACCATTTCTGGATATGCACACCAGTCTCCAAGGAATATTTCCACACCTGTGTTTAGAGCAGCAGCATTCACAGTAGCTAAAGGGTGGGAACAGCCCACGTGCTAGCGATGGGTGAAAGGATAAACAAGATGTGGTATATACACAAAATGGAACGTGATTCAGCCTTAAAATACAGGCTGGGTGAAGTGAGCTGGTCCCTAAGGGACAAATGCTGTGTGATTCCATTTATCTGTAGTTATTAATAGATGCATAGATACAGAAAGAAAAATAGTGGTTTCCAGGGGCTGGGAGGAGAAGAGGATGGGGAGCTAAAGTTTAATGGGTACAGAGTTCCAGTTTTGCAAGATGGAAAGAGTGGAGACGGATGCTAGTGAAGGTTGCACAGCAGTAGGAATATACCTAATACCACCGAAATTACGAATTGTTGAAACGATAAATTTGTTATGTCTACTTTACTAAAATGAAAAACTTTTAAATTTAAAGAACAGATAATATTAAAAAATTGAAAATGCAAGGCCAGCTTGTATCTAAACACAGTTTAAAACTCCTTATAAGAAGATAGACTTTCATAAGCAATTTCAGTGCTTTACACGTGGGACAGCTGGGTGAGATGTAACGTGGAACCAAACTCAGACGAGGTGGTGGATGCTGAGTCAGTCAGGTGCCCAGACCCTCACCAGACACCTGGATGGAGGTTGAGACTCCACCTGTGGGCTGGTAGCTTGTTTGCTTCTCTGATAGAAGCAGTGACAGCCGTCCCCACAAGAGGGCAGTCGTTTCTCTCCTTTGGAACATTGAGCTGGGTTTGCTAAACAAGCCTGTAAAAAGAACACAAAGTCACACCATGGTCTTGGCAATTTTATTAATTTTGTACCATACTGAAAGAGGAGGAAAAAGCGGTTTGTCCTTACTAGTAACAAGAGTATTTCTTTCATTCGAGATTTCTAAGTAAGACAAGGGTCCATACCGAGGCTCAGTGGCACAAGCCTATAGTTCTCACTATAGGCTTAAGGAGGAGGACGGTTTGAGAAGTCAGCTGCAGTGAGCTACGACTGTATCACTGCACTCCAGGGTGGGTGGTAGAGAAAGACCCCCGTCTCTAAAAAGAAAAAGAGAAAGAGAAGGGGCTTTTGCAAAGCCTAGAAATGAGGACACTTTCATTGGCTCTGAGTTTGAGAGTACGTGGTAAGTGACACCTTCAGAACTCTTTAGCTTAAAATAGTTTTGAGATCCAGCAGGAAATAATTCTGGAATGTACACCTCTTGCACAATTTAACGTCTGTGTTTTGCAGGGAGGGGGTGTTTAAATTACAACATTGTTTGACAATAGTTTTACTATATAAAGGATGGCTTTTAAACAAACCTAAGGCCTGGCCGGTGCACATTAACAACCTGATCTCTATTGTTTGAGATCCGTCCCTGAGAAGGCTGGATACTAGAGGGTTAGTCCTGATGAAACTGAAGTCATTTTATATTATAAAGTTTGACAGTCTACTTTTTGGAAATGGCAAGATATTTTCCAGATATTATTTCCAGTATAAATGTTTCATTTTGTCTGACAACTGTCGATAATCTCGAAAGGTCTGGGAAGTGCGTCCTTTATAACTATTAATGGACATTGTTATTTGAACATTTGTATATGTTCAGTTAAAGCCTGAGGACATTTGGGTCACCGAATCGACTGTTTCTACATTTCCCCATCCTGTCATTGCTGCTTATTTTTAATTGAGTGTGTCAGATAAACATAGATTTTAAGTGGCAACCTCATTTATGATGCTATTTTAGGAACTTTTGTATCATTTCCAAGGTACAGCTATGATCATTAACTTGGTTCCTATAAATCATTGTCTTTTAAAGTATGAAGAGTTTAGCGTTTCAAGACCCATACACTTATTTTTCTGTGCAGTGCAGAGTACAATACAGGCTGATCTCTGTGCTGGTCCTGACCAAAAGTACCATTAAAAAACTCTTAATTGAGCTACTGTGGGTGGAGGCCACCAGGGATCTTACAGAAAGGCTACAAGCAGCTGTCATCATGAAATATTCCTCTAGGAACAACCAGAGCCTAAACGGCATGCCGCCTTCCTTTCCGGTTAATGAAGTATGACAGTTTGCATATCCAAAGGTCGCTGATTAAAAAATCCATTCTGATGATTACTAGACTCATACCCTAAGGCCTGAACTACCAAAAGCAGTGAAATAACAGCAAATCACATCCCATACAATCCTTTAAATCAATCAGCATAAGTCCCTATATTCTCTAGAAAAAGTGCAGCTTTCTCTTGCTTTTCCAAGGTAGCTGCTTCCCTTAGTGCCTGATAGAAAACTGGAACACGTACTCTTAGTGGAAAGACGATCACTTCATATTTCACAGCACAAGAACCAGTTTCTCCCTCCAAATGAAAATAATGTGCTTACTGGGCTGAAATTATCTGTGAATTCTAACAAAACAATTTTAAAGGGGGATCCAAGGATTTTTCTATGAGATAAATACAGCCATTTTTCAGTTAAATAATTTGTCTTACACAAAACAAAAACAAAAATCTTTCTTTTCTGGTAGGTGCTCCAGGGTTTGCTGCTCATGGAGAAGGATTTAAATCCAGCTGCTCCTAGAGTTGGAAAGGTGATTGAAAATGAAAGACGGGAACAGCTCCGCCCGGCTCCAGCCATTCCCTGTCTGCTGGGGATCACCATTAAGTCATCCGCAGCCTCTAGATGCCAACTTATTCATCCATGGTGTGCCCATTTAGTTGGAAGCTCCCTGGCACATCAACTCCCAGGACAGATTGATGGCCAAAGCAGTCAGCTCTGCACGGCTTCAGAGCTGGGCAGTGTCCCCCAGAAATGGCCGTGATTACTGACCACACTATTCTGACTTTTAGAAGTGCCGGAGACTTTAGAACACGATGCCAAGGATGCTGACACACAAATAGTGCCATAGCTGTGAACTTGGCTGTATTTGCTTCCCGATGGTCAGATTCCCTCTTGTGTGCTGAAACGAAATGCAGGTGATTTTTAAAGAAATTATTAGAAGCGCAGTAGGGCCCCGGAGCTGCCGGGTTGGACCTGGTGCTGTTGCCAAGAGGAGGGTGGAAGTTGGGCTGAGGTGTCCTCTGGATAGAGCGCAGTTGCAGGGGCTGCTGATGGGCCTCTGTAGATGGCGGGAGCGCCCAGCTTCAGGAGGGCCACGGGGGGCACTTTCCATGTGTGACCCGGGCCCTGGGCTTCTTCCTGCCCAGGCAAAGCCCCTGGGCCCTCCCTCTTGGATGTGTATTTTCTGCTGTGTCACTGGTCACCCCATCTGCCTCGGCCAACACGGTCCCTCCCCTGGAGGCGTGGCCCTGCTTAGATTTGCCATGTGACACCCTTGGCCTTCCTGTGATCCCATCATCCTGGCCGCAAGGGCCCAGCTCCTTGGCCTGGCATTCAAAGCCCTCAGAAGTGCAGGCTCAGAAATCTCTCTGCCCGATATTATCTAGGGAGCTTGTGAAAGGTACAACACCCAGATGCTCCCCTCCCATACCTCTGGCCCCAGAATTAGAATTTGGGGTTCAACTCACCTCAAGAACCAGCCCCAGGGCCACCTGCTGTTCTGTCTGGGTTTCTTTCCTGCTCTCACAGAATAAAAAACTGAAGATTATTCTGGTAGCCAGGCCCTGCCTGCAGCCTTTATTCTGAGTGAGTCAACCCAAAAGAGCAACTCGGCATCGCTCTCGTGACTTGTCAATTGGGTTTTGTTCCAGAGGGAACAGAAGAAGGCAGAGCCTCTGGAGGAGACCCATGACCTGTGCTGTGGAATTTGCCAGGCCTCCTAATGCTGTGCCCACCACAGTCGCCCTCAGCGATGGGGGAGCAGAGCAGGTGACACTGCTACGTCACAGCAGACAAACGTCACCCACAGTGGAGGAGGACAGTGAGAAGATTCGGGATCTGGACGGCAGGTGGGGTCACATGAAGCATGAACAGGGTTAACGGACCACGTGAAAGTCCCTTTGTCTGACTTTTTGAACTTGATTTGTCCTGTGTCAGGGTGACATTTCACTATGAGTAGCATAGACTGATTTCCGAACAAGATGGCTGGTGCTTCTTAAAAATTATGTTTAGCTACTTATTGCAAAAGAAAAGATAACTTCAAATGTCTGCATGGATGGATGTGTGTAGATACTTGCTATTTTTTAAAAAACGTTGTTTTAGAAAAATTGTATAAAGAATCAAATAATGGCCATGTGCAGTGGCTCATGCCTATAATCCTAGCACTCTGGGAGACTTGAGCTCAGGAGTTTGAGACCAGCCTGAGCAAGACAGAAACCCCATCGCTACCAAAAAAAAAAAAAACTAGCTGGATGTGGTGGGCTACTCGGGAGGCCGAGGCAGGAGGATCACTTGAGCTCAGGAATTTGAGGTTGCCATAAGCTATGCTGATGCCATAGCACTCTAACCTGGGCAACGAAGCCAGACACTGTCTCAAAAAAAAAAAAAAAAAAAATCAGAAATTAGTCATGAGAAGGTGGGACCTTTCAATGTTAGCCAAATGGAAATTAGTTTACTAACACAGCTTTTTATCTAAGTGAAATGTGAGAGGGATACCAGAATAATTCTTGGTGCTATTTACCAAGGATGCATTTTTTTCTTACATATTTTTAAATCTTTAAATTAGAAAATATGTTTTAGGGAGAACTTACGTACAGTAAAATTCCCCTTCTAAGTGTCTATGAGTTTTGAGGAATGAGCAGCCTGTACCCAGCACTGGGGTCCAGCCACAGAGCCCTCCACCCCCAACCAGCCCACTGCGCTCCTGGGTAGTCAGCCGCTGCCCTTCTCCAGCCCCCAGCTGCCACTGGTTATTGCCCCTGTAGTTTTTGTCTTTCCTAGAGTGTCGCATAGTTGAATCATACACGATCTATTCGAGTGTGGCTTCTTTCACTCATCATGGCTTTGAGATTGATCACCGCGGTTTAGTGGATCGCTCCTTCCTTTCTCTTGCTGGGCAGGATCCCACTGTAGGGATATTCCATGATTTGTTTATTCATTCACCAGCGTAAGGACACGTGTGTGGTGGGGTATAAATCAAGGCATGATAAACAGTGGTATACAGGGTCTTTTGTTTGTTTGTTTGAGACAGAATCTCACTATGTCATCCTCAGTAGAGTGCTGTGGTGTCGCAGCTCAAAGCAACCTCCAACTCTTGGGCTTGAGCGATTCTCTTGCCTCAGCCTTCTAAGTAGCTGGGACTACAGATTCCCGCCACAATGCCTGGCTATTTTTTTGTTATAGTTGTCATTGTTGTTCAGCAGGCCCAGGCCGGGTTCGAACCTGCCAGCCTCAGTATATGTGGCCGGCACCCTAACCACTGAACTATAGGCACTGAGCCTGCACACAGGGTTTTTGTCAACATATATTTTTATTTTTCTTGGACAAATACCTAGGGGTGAGATTTTGGGGTCATAAGACAAACGTATGTTTAACTTTATACGACACTGTCAAACTGTTTCCCAAAGCAAATGCACCATTCTTTATTCCTACCCAAAATGTGTGAGCATGCCAGCTGCCCATCTGCAGTGGCCCCACTTGGTACCGTCAACCATGGTAGTAGGTGTGTAGTGACATCTCCCTGCACTTTCAATTTGAATTTTACTATAAGCTAATGATTTGGAAAACCTATTGGTGTGCTTATTTGCCATCTGCAAAATGTCTGTTCCATAGCTGTGACCATTTTTTACATCGGGTTGTTTGAGAATTATTTATATATTCTGGACACAAGTTCTTTATTGGATATGTATTGGTAAATATTTTCTCCTAGTGTGCCTTTTCACTTCATCTACATAACAGTATTTTTTTTTAATTTTAACTTTTTTTATTTGTATTTTTTTGAGACAGAGTCTCACTCAGTTGGTCTGGGTAGAGTGCCATGGTGTCATAGCTCCTAGCAACCTCAAACTCCTGGGTTTAAACAATCCTTTTGTCTTAGCCTCCCCAGTAGCTGGAACTACAGGTTTGTGCCACCACACCCAGCTAGTTTTATCTACCACACCTGGCTAGTTTTTTGTATTTTTAGCAGAGACAGGGGTCTCACTCTTGCTCAGGCTGGTCTCAAACTCCTGAGCTCAAGCAATTCACCCGCTTTGGCCTCCCAGAGTGCTAAGCCACTGTGCCTGGCCATAAACAGTACCTTGTAAAGAACAGAATTTTTTCAATTTTGATGAAGTCTAATTTATCCATTTTTTTATTCAACAAATCATGCTTTTTACATCTAAGAAATATCAAAGAATTCTCACATCTAAGAAATCTTAATATAACCCGAAGTCACAAAGGTCTTTTCCTATGTTTACTTCTAGAAGTTTTATAATTTTATGTTTTACGTTTGAATCTACGATCCGTTTCGAGCCAAATTTGGATTATGGTGGAAGGTGGGGGTCAAGGTTCATTTTTCTGCTTATGGATGACCTATTGTTTCAGCACCATTTGTTGAAAATTCTATCCTTTCCATCCTTCTTGCCTATTTCCCTTTGCAGATGTATTAAAGTATTAAAGTGCATTATCCACGTATGTGGCTTTGTTGTGGCCCCATTCTGTCCCCTTGAGCTGTTCTCCAACAGAACCACACCTCCCTGCCCACTGTAGCTCTTTAGTAAGCACCAAAATCAAATAATGCGAGGCCTCCAACATGGTTCTTGTTCTCTAGAGCTGTTTTTGTGATTCTGGATTCTTTGCCTTTCCATATACATTTTCAAATCCGTTTGTCAATTTGTGCCAAAAAAATGTTGCTGGGATCTTTGAGGGGGATAAATGTATAGATCAGTGTGGGAAGAATTTACACTCCAGCCATGCTGTCTCCATCAACAGGGGAGTTTCTCTCTCCATTTATCTGTGTCTTCTTTCATTTCTTTCATCCTTGTTTCGCA
The DNA here is from genome assembly GCA_963574655.1 of Perodicticus potto. Lineage (NCBI taxonomy): Eukaryota > Metazoa > Chordata > Mammalia > Primates > Lorisidae > Perodicticus > Perodicticus potto. Next base: position 112,571 of record CAUYRH010013743.1, read on the forward strand.
GTTTTCAGCGTAGAAATCTTATACCGATGTTGGATTTGTAGCAACGTCTCTCATGGATTTTTTTTTTTTTTTTTTTTGAGGGGAGAGGTATCCTCTTAACACATTTTACTATTTTTGAGGTTTCCATTTCCAATTGTTAGATGCTAGCATGGAAAAATTTTCATATATTGGTCTTGAATCCTATAACCTTGCTAAGCTCAATTATTAGTTCTGGTAGTTTGTAGATTTCACAGGGTTTTCTATGTAGATGAGCATGCCCTCTGCAAATAGAGATATTTTATTTTTCTCTTTCCAATTTATGTATCTCTGTTTTTATTTTCTTGCCATATGGCATTGGCTAGGAGTGGTGAGCGTTCACCTCTTTGCTTCGATTCTAATTTAAAGGAAGATTATTGAGTCTTCTGCTATCATGATGGTATCTGTGGGTCTTTTATTGGATTGAAGCCTTTTTTTTTTTGAGACAGAGTCTCACCTTGTCACCCTTGTTAGAGTGCTGTGGCGTTACAGCTCACAGCAACCTCAAACTGTTGGGCTCAAGCGATTCTCTTGCCTCAGCCTCCCAAGTAGCTGGGACTACAGGAACCTGCCACACACTTGGCTATTTTTAGAGATGAGGTCTCACTCTGGCTCAGGCTGGTCTCGAATTTGTGAGCTTGGGCAGTCCACCTGCCTCGGCCTCCCAGAGTGCTAGGATTACAGGTGTAAGCCCCCTCGCCCGGCCAAAGATGTGTTTTTCTATTTCTGTGTCTTTCTTTATATTTCCATTTTTCTTTTCTATTTACTTTTCTATTCTAAACTTTTCTAAAAACTTTTCTATATTCTAAATAAATATTTCTATTTGTTTCTTTCTATTTGCTGAGAGTTTATCGTGAATGCATGTTGCGTTTTGTCAAATTCTTTTTTAATTCAGATGATTATCTGCTTCTGTGTTTTTCCTGTAGTCTGATACGATGAATTACCTTGACTGATTTTCTAACACCTTGCATTCGAGGATAAACCTCACTCGCTCACGACGTATGATCTTTTTTATATATTGTTTGATTCACTTTGATAATCTTTCGTTGAGGATTCTATCGTCCAAGTTCATGAGTAGTATTGGACTATGGTTTTCTTTTCTTGTAGTAGCTTTGGTATTAGAGAAATACTAGCCCGATAAAATGAGTTGCAAAGCGTTCCTTCCTCTTGTTTTTTAGAAGACTTTGTGTAGAAATAGGATTATTTCTTCCATTAGCGGTATATTTGCCAGTGAAGCCGCCTGGTCTGACACTGTTGAGAAGCCACTAAAAACATGACAGAAGACCAAGGGAAACCTTTGCAGTAAGCCCCCTGCTGCTGCTGAAGACAAAGTGCCTGCCAGTTTGTTCTCTAAAGTCGGTATTGACGAGGAGAAAGTGAGCCGCAGACTAGGGTCGTCCGGGGGCCCGGGATCCACAATGTCCCCGACCTGCCCGTAGGTCCCCGTCCTGCTGCGCTCCGCTCCGTCCACCTGCAGTGCAGTGGCGGGACTGGACCACCCCTGACTCTGGATCACGGCTGGCTGAGTCGGGTAAAGCTTCAGTTACTTTGGTTTTGAATAATTAACTATACGTTTATATCATTTAAACATTTTGTTATTTATTTATTTTTATTTTTATTTTATTTTTTGCAGTTTTTGGCTGGGTTTGAACTCTCCACCTCTGGTATGTGGGGTCGGCGCCCTGCTCCTTGAGCCACAGGTGCCGCCCAATTTTAGTATTGGCCAAGTTTAACAATTGATACGCAAAATTCCTGCTAACCTAGGCAGCGTGCTGCAGCCGCCTCCTGTGCTGGCGGGGACCCAGTCCGGTCGCAGACTGGCTCCGGCCACCTGGGAATGCCTTGGCTCGTGTGACAGAAACTGCCACAGTGGATCCCGCGAGGCAGGGCCCGGCAGTGCCCGGCAGTGCCCGGGACTCCGCTGCTCTGGCCGGACTTCCCCGTGTCACCGCAGTCCTGGAGGGGCAGCTTCGGGCCACGCCCATCCCCTCAGGGACCGCTGATTGGCCAGCCCTGCCCACGCCCCTCCCCCAGACCCGGAAGCGCAGGCAGCGTCCAGCGGACCGGAGCCGAGCAAGTGTCCCAGGAACGTCTGGTGGCACTGGGGGAGACAGCGGGACAATCAGGACCCCCCCACACACGGCCTCAGATCACTCGGTCAGCTGTGAAACCCCACAGAGGCATTCCGTCCGAGGCTTTTCAATCTGGGGGTATTTTTAACTTCTTGGTGCTTCAAGCTTTTTGGTTATCAAATTTCAGAAGTAAGGCACATTTGTTTTAACAAGGGATGTGGTAAATATAAAGCTTTGCATAAGGAGGGAATTAATCACCTCCGCAGCCCCTCCATCCGTTCGCACCCCACGCTACCCCTAATGTCCTGTTCCCACAGTGAGCAGCCTGCTGGGGCCCTTCCCACGCCCTCTCCTGGCTGTGCGGACTCAGACACGCAGGCGCATGGGACCGTTACTTGCTTCTGCTAAAGTAGACCAGGCCACACACGTGACTCTGTGCACTTGGCTGCTTCTCCCTGCTCCATAAACCTTGGGGTCCCCTGCCAGTCAGTCCCAAGGGCCCTTGGAGATTTAGGGTTTGCTCTAACTACCCTGGGAGCTGAGCCTTTTCATTCATTGCTACTTCCAAGAGGGTGGATGCGACAGACCTCTTGAGATTTCTAAATTTGGTCAGAGCATACAAGGCTGTGCAGGGTGCCTGTGCGCTAAAAATACCCGTCCGGGTCTGGGGTGGAGGCTGTGCACTCCAGGCAGGGACAGCGGGAGGACCCGGCCCAGCACCCTCGGCCTCCTCCCGAGAACCCCACCTCCCCGAACATCATCCCGCCTGGCTGCCAGGCCATGTGGGTGGAAGACTCCCATTTGCCCCTGGGAGACCAGCATATAGACTAGGGAAGCTGCCCCCAATTGAGTCACCTTTTGCCTGTGGTTGTCTACCCTGTGGTTTAATACCACCTAAAGATTTGGAAATCTGAGTATCACCTGCAGTGATATTTATTTATTTTCAACTTACTTTTAAAAATTATGTTTACTTTAAAATAATATTTCGCGACACTACGGTAAATGGAAAACCCGTATCACTTGTCATAACTAGTACCAATAGACTGATACGGGCATTCTATATGAAGGTGTGACAATTACATTGGAGGACTCATTTTAGAGCTCTCATTGCTGCATGTCGCGAAGGTCACCTTTGAGGTGCTCCCCTTGGGAAGTGATACACTGACGCCAGCGCCTACTCCACCCTTCAAAGCAATTTTGGAACTCTTTCTGGAATGGCCATCAGAGCTGTCATCCTACAGCACACAAACACACACAACAATGATAATAAATGCCACTTTGCAAGACATCATCACACGTCCACCAGAACACAGCTGTGAGACGCTGACGTACCGAGGTTATGAAAGCTTGCAGAGTTTGTACAGTGCTGCCAAGGGACCTGCACGGGTGCAAAGAGCGAGGGCGTGATTGTCAGCCCTCCTCCAAAGACAGCTCTGAGATATACATATATATATAAAATAACAAAACACATTATTGTTATGAACATGGTCTTCCCCAGGCAGTGTCCTAATACTCTTCAATATTAACTTGTTCAGCCCTTGCCGCAGTGCCTGAGAGAGGCATAACCTTGTCCCCTTCCTACTAACAGCAAACAATGCCACTCGACAGCTGAGGAAGCAGCTTGGGGCAGCAGCTTCTAGAAGACTCCTCCCTACTAAAACCAAAGGCAGGGACCACCTCAATGTCGTGACGCACTTGAAGTCTGAATTGGCTTTCTGCAATTGCTTCATCCATTTATTCACTCATTCATTCCTTCATTCCCTTGTTCATTTTTTCAGCAAGTGTGTGCCAAGTCTCTACTGCAGTGTTTTCAGCCTTTTTTATCTCGCGGCACACTTGAACCTATAGTTAAGCTTCCAAGGGACACTTAAATTATGTTGATTAAAAAAAAAAAAGTATAGGGGCAGCGCCTGTGGCTTAGCGAGTAGGGCGCCAGCCCCATATACCGAAGGTGGCGGGTTCAAACCCAGCCTCGGCCAAACTGCAAAACAAAAAAATAGCCGGGTGTTGTGGCGGGCGCCTGTAGTCCCAGCTACTTGGGAGGCTGAGGCAAGAGAATCGCTTAAGCCCAGGAGTTGGAGGTTGCTGTGAGCTGTGTGATGACATGGCACTCTACCGAGGGCGATAAAGTGAGACTCTGTCTCTATAAGAAAAAAAAAAATTGTTAGGCAATGTTTTCTGAACTCCTGAGCAGGAAAAGGCCCAATTGTGGCAGGTGCCGAGGCTGAGGCAGGAGGATTCCTTGAGCGAGCCCAAGAGTTTGAGGTTGTTGTGAGCTATGACACCTCAGCACTCTAGCCTGGGGCAGCAGAGTGAGACATTGTCTCAAAAAAAAAAAAAAAAGATTCCAATGTAACTTTTTTAGAGACAGGGTCTTGGTCCACTGGCCAACCTGGAGTGTAATGGCATAATCATAGATCCCTCTACCCTTGAACTCCTGGGCTCAATTTATTCTCCCTCCTTAGCCCCCTGAGTAGCTAGGACTAAAAAGCATGTGCCACCATGGCTGGCTAACATTTAAATTTTTGTAGAGACAGGCCTTTTTATGTTGCCTAGGCTAGTCTTGAACTCCTGCTCCTGGCCTCAAGTCATCCTCCAAATTTAGCCTCTGAAAGTGCTGGGATTTCAAGCAGAGCCCCACACCCAGTTGGCTTACCCATTGTTCTTTTTTTTTTTTTTTTTTTTTTTTATTGAGGAAGTGGCCCCGGTGAGGGGAAGTTCTGAACCCTGTAACCCTAGAGACTTAACTTCTCTTTATCGCTAATAGCTGATTTCCAGCACAAATACATGGTGAAAGACCTAGAATAATTTTACTGTATGACCTTTCAGAGATTAAAAAAATAGTAATTTGGCCAAGTGTTATAAAGCTGCTCTGGAAATTTGAAATGTGCATACATACAGGCATATATATGCACATACATTACGTGCAGGCGTACATACAATATAAAGGGATTTTTAGAAAGTACTTAAAAAAGCCAAAACCTACTGATGAAAATTACAATTCCATATTGCATATTGAAATTTCTACTTATGATTAGCTAGTGCTTCTAAAAGAACAAAACGTGAGATTCAAACAGTGACTCTGTTGCTATAGTATGGGCCTAATATTTATAGAAACATCATCAACGTTGCAAAAGGGCTTCTTTTAAATTAGTAAGTAGCCAAAGGGGTCTTAAGTAGAACTCACTTCAGTATGAAGACTTTCTAATCAAGACGGGCCTGGCCTATTATTTGGGGCACTTAATTGCCCTTGAGAGAATTTAGAAGTGGATGTGCCAAAGGCAGTTGTGACATGTAGTGAGCAGGGTTAAGAAGTGCTACTGGCAGGAGCCAAAGGAGAACTAGGAATAGGGGCAAAATGGCGTATGATGCCTGCCACCACTACGGGCTTACCTTGATGGTGAAGGGGATGGTCTACTTTCTGGAAAAAGAGGAATCCAGATGCTACCACTTAATTGTAGGTTAAATTTTTTTTTTTTTTTTTTGAGACAGAGCCTCAAGCTGTCGCCCTGGATAGTGATGTGGCATCACAGCTCACAGCAACCTCCAATTCCTGGGCTCAAGCGAGTATCCTGCCTCTGCCTCCCAAGGAGCTGGGACTACAGGTGCCCACCAGAACGCCCAGCTACTTTTTGGTTGCAATTGTCATTGTTGTTTGGCGGGCCCGGGCTGGATTCAAACCCATCAGCTCAGGTGTATGTGGCTGGCGCCTTAGCTGCTTGAGCCACAGGTGCCGAGCCAATTGTAGGTTAAGTTTTTACTATCTTCCTCCTCCTCCAGCCCACCCTATCCCCACGCCCCATAAGAATCAACTCTTTAGGCCAGGTGGGTCAGAACTGCCAGACTAGCTTGGTGATATCCTAGAAAGCAAAGCCTAGTACAAACGATGGGCACAGGGGCCCATGAAGAACACACGACATGGTCCACGTCCTCAAGGACCTTATTGTCTAGGAATGGAGAGGTTTGACCCAGATAGCCACTCCGGCAAAGACATTCCTCATTTTGACTAAGATGTAGTAGGCAACAGGGAAAAAGACGGCTATTTGCAATATTTTGAGCTTTCGATTCTTCCACTGGGTGCCCAGTGAAATTGCCTAAGAAGCTTTAAACACCCCCTGCCCCCCACCCCACCCCTCTGCACCCCCGTATCTCATCCCTGCTGAATCACCCTCTGGGGTTTGGGATGGGCCCAGAGTATTAGTAAGCTTCCTCGTGAGGCACCTCTGCCTTTCCAGCTTGCTCAAAAACAGACCAGGACGTGCCTCAGACCTGCAGCTCTCTGCTGTATGGGTTTTTTTAGTCCATTTTTCAATGTCAGACACTTAACGGTGTTTCTGAGGACAGCTTGGTCCTGCCCACAGTGTCTAGGCTGGATTCCTTCTCCATCAAGAGTGGAGAGAGGTAGCCCACATAATGAAGAAAAGAAAAAATAAAACTTGAGGCAGCTGCGCCAGGGGAGGTGGTTTTACACATATAAAGTTTCAGGAGATTCTGTAGAATGGAAAAGTAGTCAGTCTCGGGATGTTCTGCCATCTCTGACTGATTGCTCCTTTTAGGGCCACCTATCCCAGAAAATAGAGGCACCCCTGAATTTAGGAAGCCCTAAAAAAGCATTTCAACAAAATTATTTTATTTTTAGTTTAAAGAGTTTCTGGAAATAGAAAGATAGTTCCCATGGGGTTGAGGGAAGAAGACCCAAAAAACATCCTTAAAAGAAAATGGCCTTAATGTTTTCAAAAGGGAGGAGCGGAGGGAAGTGAGACAACAGAGCTGATGCATGTGAAGAAATTAAATAACTCCTCACATCTTAGAGCTGATTGAATTTACATTTTACTTAAAAAAAAGGGGGGGAGTACATACACAAGGAGGAAAATGGGGTGGCGAACAACGATCTGAACACAGATTTCTACAATTTTCCCCTACAAGGATCAATTTTGCCTGTTGGGCAGTTTATTACTCCTGCTGGCGTACAATTGCTTACAATATTAACAAGGTTGTAGACAAGGGAACTGCCAAAGTTTAGGCCCAGATGGAAAGGAGAGTAAGTTACCATATACAATGTAAGTTTACAATACACAGCATTTTTTTAAGTGATGTAACGCAGTTGCAGGAAGAAGTTAACAATACTAACACGAGAATAATCAAATTTTTGTTTGTTATCCATGTACAGCAACTAACTGCTTTACAAAAAAAGCAAAATAATACAATATATCATCACATGTATTTACAGTGTAGTAAATATACTTTTCTGTCAAATTTTACACAAACTATTTACAGGTGAATATACTGCATTAAAAAAAACTGTGTGGCTGACACTAAGAGTGAATTTCTGTATAAGTCCATTGCATAACATCGAATAAGACATGCCTCATTATGTAGGAGGGGGTGGAGGAAGGGAGATGTATGTAGAAACAAAACCAAACAAAACCAAAAACAAAACCCCTGAACATAAACTCCAAATGAAACTGAAAACCCATAAACCCGGAGGGCCGCCGGCATGTGCTGTCTGGCCCACAAGTTCACCCGTCTATGGGGGTGGGAGCCGACTGCTGACTGTGGTGTCCTCAGCCCCTGGGTCAGTAACGAGCATGGGGACAGTGAAGGGAAGACAGAGCTCCAGCAACTTTCCCTCAGAGCTAGTAAACTGCATCTTGATCTTGGCAAACATGGGTGTGCCCTAGAACAGGAGGACCACTGGTGTTAACAGGTAGATTATACAAGACAAAAACATGACTGAGTTACTGTTTTCCTCTTTAAAAAGTCTTAGGAAACACCCATAAACCCCAAACAAATTATTTTACAGGGCTTAACGCCAAATTATACAAAATGGGAAACTTGCTCTGAATTTCAGAATTTCTTTTGTAGATACAGGTATGAAAACTAAAACAAGGCTTTATATCTCAGAGGACACATAATCGTAAGGGATTTATCTCATTACCATTTTAGTTACTTGGAAAGCTAGATTTTCCTCAAAAGTCAGAAGTTCTTTAAACAAGGTAAAATTTAAACCTTAGAACATTTTCAAATTCCTAGGATGTACTAGTCAAAATTATTTTTGTGGTACAAAGGTGGCTCAATTTGATTTGTACAATGCTAATCATTTAATAAAGTATGAAATACCATACCTTGGTAAACTTTTTAATGGTAAGATCAACATTTTTTAACAGTAAATCTTTGGAAGTTTCTCTGTTTTCATGAGAGAAGTGAAACAGCATAACCCCCACCATCATATGCACCAAGCGAACTAATGCAAAGAGGAAAAACACTGCACCACAGTTATTAAAGTCGCTTCTCACCAGCTACTCCAGGAGCCAAGAAGCTGGGACACCTATTCCAGACGCACAGGGCTGTGAGAGAGCCGAGATACTGACATTCTGGACACTCGGTGACTGATCTGTTTCTAAACTCAGTTCTAATGTTTCTTTACCTTCTTAGTTGCTCTGGTATTATAAACACTTTCTTCTAACGTAGCCTGTACAATAGTTTTAAAATATTTAGTTAATTGTACCTGTCTCCAGTATTTTCCAACAATTGTATGCTAAAATCACTATTAACACTAAGGTGTTTTTTTTCTTTTATTTTGGCAAATGATTTTTACTTTTCCCAGGACTGTAAGCAAATTAAAAAATTAAATTGTTATTTCTGAATATCAAAAGAAATTTTATTTACATTAACATATTACATTGTTACTCTGTGGATAAATGTGAAATGTGTTATATTATTAAAATCAGAACACTTAAATGTACCATTATTTGAGTTAGCTGTGGAATTTACTAAAATCCACTAGTAAAATAGCACTATAGGAAACTCCCCTCTGCCCTAGGTTTTTTCTTCCCCCCCTCCCAAAGTCATTATATCTTAACATATAAAGGGAACCTGGAAGTAGGGGGATATCTTTTTGTAATAAATATGATTTCATTCTAAATTGGAATATCCAGATACTAAAGTCAAATTATTTTGCACATTGCAGGTACCACAAAGAAACTGGATCTGCATTACCACAGAAATGCCAACACCAATGTAATCCATACTGTTCAGCATAGCAGCAACTCGAAGGTCCCTACTGTCACACTAACGCAGGCTGACCAGTCTTTTCACAGTGATTAATTCTATCGTGTGTGTGTGTGTAGAACCTAAGTGTTTTGCTAAAGAGATTCCTGATTTTTTGGAGGGGAGGGGGAAGATTAAAGACATTTAAAATATATTTTGTCAAAGAAATTTATGATAATAAACACCATATTCTATGTTTCATGGAAAATTATTTAAAAAAAAGTATCAGCTACTTTAAAAGTCACGTACCATTCCATATTTCTATGGAGCTAATGTAAACATCTATGAAAATTACTTTCTGGGAACAATTTTTAACACTTTGTTCACTGATTACCCTGCTCAGATTATTTAGGAAAGAAGAGGAGGGGGGGGAAATGTTTAACTACTATACTTAGTATAGTTTTGGCTTAAAAAAAAATGAAAAAAATTTCAGCATAAAGATTAAAGATAATCAACTGGAAAAAAATATAAACTAGTTTGGATGACTGAGTTTGGATAAGGCCTCAGAACCCATAGCTTTAATTCAGTAATGGTTAAGATATACCTGGTCACGCTTATTTTCCTGTCATTATTGCTAATACTCAAGTGTTAATATTTCTTCAGAATACACTACAAAATACTAAGTCCCCCGCCCCGCAACGTACCTTGCCTGTGGCTTTATGTTGTCAAGTCACTGAGCTTGACCTCTATGGATCTTTCAGATTTATAAAGTTAAAAAAAGTCCACAGCTAAACATCAGATTAAGCATACTGTGGTTATAATATTTGTCCCATAAACTTCTAGCTTGGAAAGTGTGTAAATAAGACTAACACTTTATATGATGAAGAGGGGAAACCGGAGAAGGCAGAGCTCTGTGCAAATGGCTTTCTAGATGGGTAGCAGTAGTAGTATCCAAGAATTCATTCTCTCACAACTGGGATATTCTCAGTTCAAGTTTCCTGACCTCCCACTTTCTTTGCAGTTGTTCTGCACATTTGCATACACCACATACATGCCAAAAGTAGAAGAAAAAAAGTTAAAGGAAAAAAAGCAGCATTAAATTTAGGCAATGCTTCAAGAGTTGATCTTCTGGCAATACGGCAGACCGGATGGGTTCATATAAAACAGGAAGTGCAGCATCACAACATGAAGGGATGGGCGGGCAAGGCCAGAGAAGGAGTCACTAGTGAAGAGCCCATGTTAAGTTGGTTTAAAAAAAGAAATGAAGAAAGCTTCACACGATCTTCTTAATGCTATTACGTTTGAAACTGCCAGCACTTCTTTGCTTCTGCACTTGGCTTGCGGATCCGTGGCGAGTTCGTCCACTGTTACAGTGGCCAGTGGTAGGGGAGAGCTCGACGTTCTCTTTGTCGATTCCTAGAAAGAAACACAATAGGCAATTACTCCTTCTCTTCTGGTGTTAAGTGCCAGGACTGAATCTCATTAAAGTCACGTGTTGCTTAACAACAGGGACACATGTTGAGAAATGACTGTCATTAGGTGATTTTGTCACCTAACTGTGTGAGCATACAGTGTACTTACACAGACCTACGCAGTCTAGTTTACCACATTCTCAGGGCATATGGTATAGCCTACTGCTCCTAGGCTAAAAAGCTGTCCAGCATGCTACTGTGTTGAGTTTGCAGGTGGCTGTAACATAGTGTAAGTATTTGTGAATCTAAACACAGAAAAAAGTACAGTAAAAATACACCATTATGGGCGGCGCCCGTGGCTCAAGGAGTAGGGCACTGGCCCTATATACGATGGTGGCAAGTTCAAAGCTGGCTCTGGCCAAAAACTGCAAAAAAAAAAAAACCCAAAAAACAACATTATAATCTTATGAGCCCACTGTCTATTCATGGTCTGCTGCTGACTACGTTATTATGCTGCACATGACCGTATCTGAATATGAGATACAACCTGTGAATTGTTTTTGTAAGTTTTAAGTCAACTGCTAGAATGTTTACAAAGGCCTTCTCACACAGAAAACCTCACAAATTTGCTATCATAGCAGAAAATAGCATAAGAAAAAAGAAAAGAAGTTGCAAGGAAAAGCGAGACGCAGGCAGGTTTGAAATGAATGAAAAGCTAGCAGCCACTAGGGAAGATCAGAGCTCCTTCCTTCAAATCATATCAGAAACTTCCAGCAGAGGTCAGCTTCTAGCCACGTATCCTTATTCATGTTCATAAACAGAACATATTCTTCAGAACTGGAAGATAGTGATCTTTACAGTAAATTTGTCACTTCAAAGAAAAGTCAGATGCTTTTTATTTTATTTTATTTTATTTGTAGAGACAGAGTCTCACTTTATTGCCCTCGGTGGAGTGCCGTGGCGTCACACAGCTCACAGCAACCTCCAAGTCCTGGGCTTAGGCGATTCTCTTGCCTCAGCCTCCCGAGTAGCTGGGACTACAGGCGCCTGCCACAACACCCAGCTACTTTTCTGTTTTTGTTTGAACCCAGCACCTTCAGTATATGGGGCCAGTGCCCTACTCGATGAGCCACAGGCGCCCCCTAATGCTTTTAATTTTTTAATCACAGTGTTTGTCCCAAAGGGACTTATGTACTTCTTTCTTTCTTTCTGGTAGAGACAGAGTCTCACTGCCCTCAGTAAAGTGCCGTAGCATCACAGCTCACAGCAACCTCCAGCTCCTGGGTTTAGATGATTCTCTTGCCTCAGCCTCCCAAGCAGCTGGGACTATAGGCACCTACCACAACACCCAGCTATTTTTTTGTTGCAGTTTGGCCGGGACTGGGTTTGAACTTGCCACCCTTGGTATATGGGGCCGGTGCCCTACTCACTGAGCCACAGGTGCTGCCCCTTTAGTACTTCTTGAGAAAATAATATACCTGAAAGGTCATATTATACAATGTTAGCTTCTTTCAAGTATGGCAAGTCATTTCACATTCTGTAACCTTAAACAGATGCCTTTTTTTCCCTCAGGGAAGAGATTAAACCTCCTCCAAAATCTTGGTCTTATAATGAATTTTATAAACATTCTAAGGAGTGGCCTCCAGTGCCTGTAGCTAAGCAGCGAGGGTGCCAGCCACATACACAGGGGCTAGGGGGTCTGAACCCGGCCTGGGCCTGACAAAACAACAATGACAACTACAACAAAAAAAATAGCTGGGCATTGTGACAGGCACCTGTAGTCCCAGTTACTTGGGAGGCTGAGGCAAGAAAATCGCATAAGCCCAAGAGTTTAAGGTTGCTGTGAGCTGTGACGCCACGGTACTCTGAGGGCAATATAGTGAGACTCTGTCTCAAAAGGGAAAAAAAAAATTCTAAGTAGTAACTTCAGAAAGTAACCAGCACCAAAAACAAGATATTTTTTACCTACCACATTAGTAAAGATTACAAACTAGACAGATAATGTTACCCTTAGGGAAGTAGTAACAGAAGGGACCTGTGGGTGGCTTTTTGGGGTGTTGGTAATGTTCTGTTTCTTGGTCTGGATGTAGGATTTTCAAGAATGTTTATGTCTTAAAAGTTCACTAAAATTATTACTTGGGTACTTTTCTATCTGTTACATGTCAATAAAATCAATTCTCCCTAAGTAGACTAATTATATCCATTTTGGCATAACTATTGGTGGGAGAGTAAATTGCTGAAGAACTTTTTAGCAGTTTTATCAAAATACAAATAACTAATTGGTATTCACTGACACGGAAAGATGATCATAATTTTTAGAGTAGGACACAAAATACTAATATGCAGAGAAAAAAAAAGGATGGGAAAACATTGGCCAAAATATTTTATCTCTGAATTTCAGGTAATTTTTATTTCATTCTTATTTCCACTATTTGAATTTTTTTTTTTTTTGAGACAGAGCCTCAAGCTGTCACCTGGATAGCGTGCCGTGGCATCACAGCTCACAGCAACCTCCAATTCCTGGGCTTAAGCGAGTCTCCTGTCTCCGCCTCCCAAGTAGCTAGGACTACAGGCGCCCGCCACAACTCCCGGCCATTTTTTGGTTGCAGCCGTCATTGTTGTTTGGCGGGCCCAGGCTGGATTTGAAGCCGCCAGCTCAGGTGTACATGGCTGGCACCTTAGCCCGTTGAGCCACAGGGGCTGAGCCCCACTATTTGAATTTTAAAATAATCATTAAATCTGAGAATGGAGAAATTTCCCTTTTTGGACAGAAAGTAGTACTTAAAATCAAGTAGTAACCATGCTCACACCTGTAAGCCTAACACTTTGGGAGGCTGAGGTGGGTAGACTGCTTGAGCTCAGGAGTTCAAGACTAGCCTGAGCAAGAGTGAGACCCTGGCTCTACCAAAAATTGAAAAAACTAGGTAGGCGTTGTGGCAGGCACTTGCAGTCCCTATTACTTGAGAGTCTGAGGCAAGAGGATCACTTAAGCCCAAGAATTTGAGGTTGCTGTGAGCTATGACGATGCCATGGCACTCTATCCATGGCAACAGAATAAAAAAAGTTTTTTTTTTTTAAAAGCAGCAATCACTACCTTACAGAAAAGGTACATAGAACCACCCTGCTATATTTGTTGGTTTGCGAACAGGATTATCTCCCTTTAGGGGTCACATAGCCTTCATTTGGATCTACCCATGAATATAATGCCGAGTGTCAGGCAGCCACAAGCACATGGCCTGACTTACGCAGGCTCGACAGAGAGTTGTTGCCTTGAACTTATAAAAGGAACGCGGCATCTGTCACTGATTGTTCATGAACATGTACAGTACTACGCATATGAGTGCAGAATTAAAAACATCAGCAACATCTCTCCAGGAGCCAAGTATAGCTGAACCAGCACCATGAATCTGTTCTATTCTAATCTAATCATATGCATAGAAAGATGAATAGAAGAAAATACATAACGTTCACAGAACTTTTTCTCTGGGTAATGGAATTCTGGACAATTTTTATTTTCTTCTTTATATTCATTCGCATCTCCAGAGCTATTTAAAAAAGGAAATAACAAAACTGAATACAGGCTATTCATAATCTCTTGAATGTGCCGCTAAATTCTCTGTGGTGTATGTTTATACAGGCTCTTTTAACTGTTTGACCTATCTCTTCAACCCATGTTGTTTCTCATCTCTATTTCCTTCATCATGCATTCTTCTGCCTTCTGCTAGTGTTTTCTTTCTCCTTGCTTTTATATTTATTAACTTTTGCCTATACTATAACTTGTATATACATGTTATTTCTTCTACCAGAGTAAAAGCACCTAGAAGGATTAAGATTATTCATTTTCCTATAAAGTCTGATTATTTTTTCTATAAATTAAAAATTATTTTCAATAAATATTGGTTGAACTGAATGCTTCCTTTTTTTTTTTTTTTGGAGTCTTGCTCTGTTGCCTTGGTTACAGTACAGTGATATCATCATAGCTCACTGCAACTTCAAACTCCTGGGCTCAAGCGATCCTTTTGCTTCAGACTCCTGAGTACCTGAGACTATAGGCACACAATACCACATCCTTCTAATTCTACTTTTTTGTAGAGAGGGGGGTCTTGCTTTTATTCAGGCTGGTCCCCAAATCTGAATGCTTCCATTTTAAAACACGATGGCTGGATCCTTGCAAACTGGAGCGTAAATGCATGCAACCCCTCATCTCCAAGGGTGGAATCACGTTTTGTTTTCTTTCCTTCTATCTGAAATTATCATGAACTTGTCAAAGTATATGATCTTCCATTTCCTTAAGTTTGCAGGTGGCCTGTATGTTCCAGTTCAGTAGTTTCTTATCTCTTGGGGTCATTTCCTTAATAAGAAATGAGACTCAAGTAAAACTAGGACCTTAAAAAGACAAGTTTTGAAAAACTTGGAGCTGGCCATCAGGACGGGTGCATAGCACAGACAACAACTAGTAAAGCTCTGTGGCTCTGTTAACCATCTCTCGCCCTAGAGCTCCCGTGCCTACTTTGGTGCAGCCTTGCTACCACTACTGTGGCTTACTCTGAGGGGAAAACAGTCTTTACACTTTAAGAGGACAATGCTTCTTTTTGGGCACAAAGGCCTGCTCAGTGGTATTCTTATGAAGTAAAGTTATGTAAGCTGTAACTTACTTCAATGTTTCTTGAAGTTAAGACAACTTACTCTATGTCTCTATGACAGATTAAGTCACTAGAGTGAAAGTATCTTCAAAGAAATGCTAAAAACATTCCATTTTCTGTTTCACTAATAAGTAAACCCTTAAACCCCAAAATAAAAATTGAAAAGTCTTATTTATTTGTATCTTGTTAAATGTTACGGATAAAAAGCAAGCTATAAAATTGTTCACATACTATGACCTCAACTATGCAAAAAAAAGAAACTGGTTGGAGGTGAAGCCGTATGTTAATAAAAAGTGATTATCTTAAGGTGGTAGGATCATGGGTGACTCTTTCTTCCCATTTTTCTGAATGTTCTTCATAATGAGCATGTTCAGTAAAAATGTTAAAGTATTTATCAGCCCTGCCACTCATTACCAACACAGCTTCAACGCTGATGCTCTCCTCTTATTCTCAAATTCAATCTTCGCCTCAATTTGATTTTTTTTTTCGAGACAGAACCTCAAGCTGTCGCCCAGTAGAGTGCTGTGGCGTGACAGCTCACAGCAACCTCCAACTCTAGGGCTTAAGTGATTCTCTTGCCTTAGCCTCCCAAGTAGCTGGACTAGAGGCGCCCACCACAACGCCTGGCTATTTTCTGGTTATAGTTGTCATTGTTGTTTGGCAGGCCCACGCTGGATTTGAACCTGCCAGCTCTGGTATATGTGGCTGGCGCCTTAGCCGCTTGAGCTATAGGGCCTGAGCCTGATTCTTGTTTTTGAATGTGTGTTTTCTTCCTACTTAGTGATCCAACTCTATAAGTCATGTACCAATAAACGTATTCGATTCCTAAGTTCAACTTCACAACAAAGATGTTTTTACTGTAAAGATCATAGGAGAAAGTGACATAAAAATCTTGGAGGATCATTAGAAAAATTAAAAATGGATTACATTTACACCAAAATATAGAATCTTGAAAGAGCCAAGTTAGTATGAAACCAGATGATCATAGCATCTATTTATAGCAGTTTCTAAGCTAATTCTCACTTTTGAGAATTTTGGCTGCATTCTGTTTTTTTTTTTTTATCCTCTAAAACTAAATCTAGAAATCTCTCTAGGAGCTGGTGAAGGACTTTTTCTCAATATTCTATAGGAAAAATTCAGATTATCAGCCAGACTGCTCCAATGAAGACAAAATCCACCCTGCATTGGCATATGCTATATTTTAAGTCAGTGAGAAGGCTGCAGTGCTATACTTTTTTTCATCAAAGCCTCTGAAGCTTTGCATTCTGGTCTCTCTTTAGTCCCTAAAACACTGGCTTTTCTTTTCCCTCCTGGCCCTCAGGGGGCACAAAAGCAAAAGGTAAAGAAACCCAGAATCTACCACTGAAGGAAATTAAAGCTAAAACTTATTATTATTTTTTTGAGACAGAGTCTCACTTTATTGCCCCTGGCATCATAGCTCACAGCAACCTCAAACTCTTGGGCTCAAGTGATCCTCTTGCCTCAGCCTCCCAAGTAGCTGTGTCTACAGGTGCTGGCCACAGTGCCCGGCTATTTTTTTAGAGACGGGGTCTTGCTCTTGCTCAGGCTGGTCTTGAACTTCTGAGCTCAAGTAATCCACTGGCCTTGGCCTCCTGAAGCACTAGGATTACAGGCGTGAGCCACTCTGCCCGGTCAAAGCTAAAACGTTTGTGGACCTGATTTGCTAATTTAAGTTCCCCCACAGATATGCTGTGGTCAAACATGCAGCCAGTTGCAAACATGCAGGGCAGAAGCAGCAGGAAATTCTCTACAGCAGTACAGGAACACCATTATACTTCAATGAACTATGGTGGCTCCATAAAAATAAAATCCTAAATAGAAAGTGTGATTGGTCAAAATTTGGTGAATTAAGTAATGGAGGAAATAATGATTAGATTACATTATTGATATTTAAGTTATATGTCTGTCTTCCCTGCTAGAACATGAGTTCCTTGAAGGCAGGTATCAGTGTTTATTTTGACAACTAGGGACACAGATTCAGCTTGACAAAAAATAAAGTATTTTTAATCACCTATTTTAAAAATACTTTTGGTTTCGGGCGGCGCCTGTGGCTCAAAGGAGTAGGGCGCCGGTCCCATATACTGGAGGTGGTGGGTTCAAACCCGGCCCCAAACCCGGCAAAAAAAAAAAAAAAAAAAAAAAATACTTTTGGTTTCCTAAACTGGAATAGTCCCTCAACCTGGAATCTAACATTTTCATGAAATAAAAAAAGAACTGACTCCCTTTTAGCTCTTGGGAAGGTGAGAAAAAGATAAAGGGAGTTAGGGAATTCATGAGAAGTGGTACTCCTAACCCAAATTTCCCACCACCAGCCCAGCAACACTAGGAGGTTACCTGACTCCGCAATGCTTAGTTTATTACACATGCAATATGGCAAACATTAGAAATCTCTTATTACATATATGAGAAGAAAAATATGTCAGAAGACCCAGGTTTAAGTCTTGCTTAGATCAGAACCCTTGTTTTGGTTCTAGTTCCTAATCTGGCAATTAAGGATAATGGAAGACTTGACTATTTCAAAGGACTATAAGAAGACTCAGATAAAATAATCTATGTGAAGGATTTTTGCACAGAGATAAAATAATTACTACATAAATTAAGATGCTCCTAATACTTGAAATAAAAAAGACCAGGGAATACATTGAAAGAGCTTTAGAACAAATACACGAGGCTTGAATTTTATGGTAGAATTTGTAAAATTACTAAAGCACAAAATGTAATAAAGCCTCTTAGAAGAACATATAACTATAGCCTGTTCTTACACATGGAGATGTGTTAAATATGTATTTAGGAATACTCTTAATTTGAGCTAGATACACAAAATTATAACTACAATAATTAAAATAATTTTAATGGATTTTTACCAATGCTAACACTTCTTTTTCTGTTCAAGTCTCATCTTTCTGTATAATCACAAGTGAATAAAAGAAAAAAGGCATCTTTTATAAATTAGGCATAAGTGTCTCACATTTTTTCTTCTTTGTCCTTAGAGCTAATTAATGATCATACTCCATTTTTTAAACACAGGTGGTAAGAGTAGAGTAGATAGCCAGCTTTAATTTCTAAAGAAGAGGTTGATTTCATATTTGGGGAAAACAATAAAATCTTCCTTTTTAAATCATATCCTGGGTTTTTCTCTATTAACTCTCCCTTGAGCTTCTTTTTAGTGTGTCCATGTTAGTCCAGGGCTGGAATGGCACATTGGACATTCAGGGTGGGATTAGTAGCTCCTCTCCCAAGACAGGACACACACCAGCCCTGTAGTTCCGGTAAGCACCCAGACCCTGTCCAGTGGTGGCTTCACAAGTCCCCACGTGCCTGAGTCAGACTGAGCTCCCAGGGACTGGTGAGTGAAGTCTCATGCCATGTGCCCAGGACAAGTGCAGGGTAAGCAGTATCTCATGCAAAGATGATGAAAGTAAAGAGTACCTTGATGAGGGAACAGCTGCATGAAAACTGCTGATTTAGAGCAAGGCAGAGAAGCTTCACAGACACAGAATGGAAGAAAAAACAAGAGTGAGTGATGTCCATAAGAGTAAAAAAAAAAAGGGTGAAATTTAAGATATTGGATAATTATTATGTTTCTTAGTTTTAATTATTAAACTGTGAACATTACTTCCCCAAATATAATCTGTAAACAAATGGTAGAATTTACAATTCTATAGACATATATGTACCATTTGTATTAGAATTAAGAATTTTAGTTTAAGAATTAAAGTGAAACATGAGATGAAAAAGTAGCAGGAATTACAAAAACTGCCCAATTTAAAATGATTTTTCTTCCTTAAACGAAGGGCAATAATGAAGAGAAGGAAACAAATCAAGAAAAAACTAAAGGTCTGGTAATTCCATAAGCAGTTCTCTGAAACATTAAAATTGTTTCAGAGATCTTAAGTGGTTTTAAAAAAAGAGACCTTTAAGTTTTTTCTAAGAGGAAGAGATTTCTTTTCTTTTTCTTTAAGAGATGAAGTCTCACTATGTATACTGCCTAGGGTGGCCTTGAATTCCCAGGATCCTCCCGTGTAGCCGGAACTATAAGCACGAGCTACCACATGCAGCTTCAAACCTCCTAAACATGAGAAATATTACTGATTCAGAGCTAAGCCTACATTTAGAGAAATTGTTTTGATGAAATATCCCTTTGCAGTCATGGTTGTCAGCACTACTGATTTAAGATTACTTCTTTAGGAATACTACCTGATCTACCCTACTTCCCAGGAGGGAAAACAGAATGACTGATATTACAGGGTTGGACAAAGCCCAAATCCAAAGGGAAAGATGTGAATTGGAAATATGAACTAAGTCTTTGTTCTAAAAAATTTCCTGTTCCAAGGCCAAAACTAAAATGGGCTGATAAAAGAAAAAATTAAATACTTTTTCCTAGTAAAAAACACATAAAATACTTTACAGGTGTCTGTTTTTGTTTTTTTAAAAAAGCACAAAACACATATATTTCACATTTGAGGTCAAATATGTAATAAAACTTTTGCCATAATTATTATCTGATTCTTCCATATGATGTCCCTTTTAACTATCAGGATAATTTATAGTACAAGGTATATAAAGTATCGCAAGAAGTCAAAATAGTAACCTGTGCACACTCTACCACTTGTGCCATCCTGCCATCTACTGGAGGCAGGTGTCATGCCCTACTGCTCCTCTGCTTCTCTGGGTTTAACAGAGTTCTTGAGTAAACAATGCTTATATCTAGGATAAAAATTTGAATTTGTTATTTTTTATAGAGCATTTATATTAATCTTGTACCTAAAATCAAAAATTGTGCACATTTAGCATTTGTTAGACAACACGGATCAGAAGGAAATAACAACTTTAACTTAAAACCCAATACTGATTGGGGGCAAAACACGATTGTAAGAGGGACTATACCCAAAAAATGCAATCAGTGTAACATGGTTTCTTGTACCCCCAATGAATCCCCAACAATAATAAAAAAAAACCCAATACTGAGATGCATGGGCAAAAACTGTGAAGTTGGGCGGTGCCTATGGCTCAGTGAGTAGGGCGCCGGCCCCCTATACTGGGGGTGGCAGGTTAGAACCCAGCCCCGGCCAAGTTGCACTAAAAAAATAGCCGGTGTTGTGGTGGGTGCCTGTAGTCCCAGCTACTCGGGAAGCTGAGGCAAGAGAATCGCCTAAGCCCAAGAGCTGGAGGTTGTTGTGAACTGTGATGCCACAGCATTCTACTGAGGGCGACAAAGTGAGACTCTGTCTCTTAAATGTGAAGTCCCTGGTAACCAGGGTTGCTCCTCATCTTTAAATGCTCCAGAATGCTTAATATATGTCTACAAAATAGATATTCTAATGTTTACTGAATTATAGTATGAAAAATATTAGAAAATTTTGATAGAATATCAATTAAATTGTAATACTTTAGAAATCTATCTATTTCTCCTTAATAAGTACTAAGTCCACATAACTCCATCAGGAGTTTTCTTTCTTTTTTTTGTAGAGACAGAGTCTCACTTTATCACCCTTGGTAGAGTGCCATGGCATCACACAGCTCACAGCAACCTCCAACTCCTGGGCTTAGGTTATTCTCTTGTTTCAGCCTCCTTAGTAGCAGGGACTATAGGCACCCGCCACAACGCCCGGCTATTTTTTTTGTTGCAGTTAGGCTGGGGCTGGGTTTGAACCCGCCACCTCCAGAATATGGGGCCGGGGCCCTACTCCTTGAGCCACAGGCACCGCCCTAAAATTACTTTTGGAAAGATAAACCCTTTCACCAAAATCAAGTAGTAAAATAATCTGACAAACCAAAGGACATACAATTTAGAGATAGGAAGGGTGGGTGGATAGAAACCAATATATGAAGATGGGTGGAAATCTCCCTAACAATTAGTCCGGGTAAAAAAAAGTCAATAAAAACAAGTTAGGCGGAACATGGTGACTCACATCATAATCTAAGCACACTCTGGAAGGCCAACATGGGAGAACTACTTTAGGCCAGGAATTTGAGACCAGCCTGGGCAACTGGCAGATGCTGTATGTACAAAAAACAAACAAACAAAATCAACCAGGTGTGGTATTGCATATCTCTAATCCCAGCTACTCAAGAGGCTGAGGAATTAGGATCACTTAGCCCAGGAGTTTGAGGCTACAGTGAGCTACGATGACACCACTGTACTCTAGCCAAGGCAAGAGAGTGAGATTCTGTCTCAATGAAAAAACAAAATAACAAAACAAAACAAAAACAAAGAAAAAACAAACAAAAAACCCCAACTAATCATTTTGACACATTTAACAAGAAGCAAAGTTTTGGTCCAAATAAATCAGACTTTAAAAATAAAGAGTCGATTAATTTTCTAACTGCAATCAACTTTAGTGACTGACCATTATAAACAACAAATAACCCAGAAAGTAAGTAGTTTTGTAGAAGAAAAAACTGGTAGATTTCAGATAAGGCAGACAAAAAAAATGAGACAGAAACAAACAAGCAAGCAAACAAAAAACCCGAGTAATAAATAAATGAAGAAGGAAGGGGAAAGGAAGGTAGATAGACATACAGACAGATATGGAAGGCCATGAATGTGGTAGAAACAGCACCGGGCTTGGTTCTAGATAAGACCTAGCATAACAGAGCAATTAACTCAGCTCTTTTAAAACTCAGTTTCCCCATTGCATACAACATTGTGATCCTACAACTGAATTATCTGTATGGTCCCTCAGCTCTGAAATGCTAGGAGTTTATTACAGGGGAGGCAGGAAGAAAAGAATTCAGTGGCTGTAATATCTGGAAGAAAGTAGCTTTTAAGTTGTGCCCGGGCCTTAACAGCTAAAATGCTGGTAATGGGGCAGAACCACAGGCAGATGCTAAGGCAGTGCTTCTCAAACTCTGCTGTACATAAAAATCACCTGGGATGTTTATTAACACACTGACTGGCTGGGCCCCTGGCTTGGGAGGTTTTGTGCAGGTCTAGGGTGAGACTCCAGTATTTGCATTTTCAACAAGCTCCCCAATGATGTTGCTGGTCTGGGACCACACTTGGAGAAACACTGGCCTAGAGGGTAAGTGGCAGAGGGCAAATGAACATGGTTACATGGGGGGAAAAACAGATGACTAGATAGCTCTCATTTCTTGTGGGGGAAAAAGGATTGATAACCTATAAGATGAATCATAAATAAATGCTAAAATAATTTGTTTCCTTTGCTAACCAAACCTTTGTTGTTGACCAAAGCTTAATAGTGGAATATAGTTATTTTATATAATAATTTATAATGTGAATTGGGTATCATACTTGCTAAATTCTTTAAAACTTGAACGAACACTATATGTATATAAATGGAAATGTAAAACTGGAATCATAAACTGGGTCTTCTACTTATAGATCTTGAACATCACAGAATAGTTACATCATTTGATTTTTTTAAAAAGGAAATCCATGCTAACACTAGTAACTTTTTCTTATACAATGATGTGTTTTATAAGTGAAATTTGCAGATAATGGAATTTTAAACAAAAAACTTTCTCACATTTTAACCATTTTAGAAGACTATCTTTCTATATAGAAAACATGACTTTCATTACCCACTGTCATCATAACATACATAACAGTCTAAGTTCTATAATGAATAACACCTCTGGGGTCAACAAGAGTTGTATGAAACCATTCATTTTGATACTGAAAGAGCCCAGAGTTCTGCAGTTTTGCCATCTCTGCTGACTTGTTCATTTCAGGCCCACTTGAGCTATTAGCTATTATTATTTCTTAGTGTATTTACCTTTAAGCTGCTTGTTAGATTGGTATACTTTTCTCACTTGAACTTAACAGTGACTACAGAATGGAATATACTTGTAGGCTTTAAGAAATTATTTTCTTGAGATGACTTTTACATGGTTGTTTTATTCACTCCCAGATTTTCAGGTTGGCTGAGTTGTTGCTGACAGCAGGGGAGTGGGGTACTACTAGACTGTGTGTATTTTGTTAATACAGTTGGCTATATCAGAGGCATAAAAGTGCTTTGGACATGTTACTATAATTAGTGAAAGAATTATAGTTCTGTTCACTTACAGGGTAATGTAGATTAGGTTGTTCTTCTTTTCCAAACTCTCAAAAACTTATCAACCTTGGAAATACTATGTGAACATTCTAAACATTTCACTATCTTACATTCAACTTGTTTGAAAGCAGAAAGCTTTACAGAGTAACAAAATTCAAGTCAGCTAACAAGGTAAAGAAGAAATGTAAAGTGAGTCTCATGAGCAAAAAGAGCAATCTTCTATGAACTGATCACAAGGGAATTCCTAACGTTGGTATCTTGATATTATTGCTCAAAGTTATATAAAGATCACATTTACTGACCTGGGGAATGCTGGGAAGTTGCAAGTGAGGTCATGGAATTAGAGAGGTTAAGGTTGGCAGTGATACTAAGTTGGCTCTGCAGTGCAGGAGGGTAAGGAGATGTGGGTGTCAGGAGGGACTCCTCACTGGTTTCTTCATCAATTCCAGGCAAGTACGTGTCAATCAAGGCATCAAGAAACTTAACAATAAGCTCAGCATAGTCTGGGATTTGTGTTTGCTGTAATGGAAAATAGGAAATTATTTTAGCTCCATTGTTTTTTTGTAAATCCCCTCTGAAGCCAACAAAAATTAATTCAATGTTTGTCTGGGGCTTAATTTATTTTTTTTTTCTTCCTTTGTTTGTATCACTTATCATTAAAAAAAAAGGAGAGGAGTAATATTTATGGACTATCCGAGGACTTACAATGGGAGTTCTACTCAGCTTACAGTTAAAAGCTTCCAGATGAACCTGCAATTTCTGAAAGCCATGTACAAGACAGACTGAATTTAATACTGAGACAATGTAATCATGAAGAATGATGGGTAGCCAATTTTCCATAACAGGAAAAATGAGCAAAACATCATTGTTCCATTTGCCGTGAGGATATAGTCAGTCACTAGACTCTGTAAAGGGCTCAGAGGGTTGCTGGCAAACTAACTACAAAAGCTCCTGTATGATATAACTTATTTCTATGACTTCAGGCTCCCCTTTTCAGTGACAGCTTTTACATGTCCTTAGATATTCAGTAGTAGCAAAATGAAATAAACTAAATATTCAGTTCTTAAAACTGGAACAAGTTTTAGATAGTTCATATTGCTATAGTACCCCTTGTACCTAGAATACTGCACTAGGAACTATTTGGGGGAACAAACAGAAGTCCTGCCTTCAAGGAACTTCAATCATTTTGGAGAAAGACCACATACAGAGAAAATAATTAAACTACACTATGAAGCACTACCAGAACTACTGCCAGTAAAGAACAAACTGAATGGGAGCAAGTTAGAATGTATCTAGAGAGGAATGAGTCTAATTCCACAGATTAGAAGCAGAAATGTGTTCATGAGGCACACTTTAACCACAGACTTTAAAGTTCCTAGCTAGTCTCAAGGTAAATGTGTGCATTAAGACTATCAAATATATAAGGGATTGAGAAAGTTTTACAAAGGTTTATCATACCATTCTGAAAAGTCAAACGTAAATTGAGGGTTCTTTTTATAAAAATGAAAATACAGACATCTTAGATGCTCCATTTGAATAAATCCTGTGGTGAAAGCTTTTCATAAAAATAACATGCTTATTGTGAGTCATTACTCTGGTTTTCAGCATACTGTATGTTCTTAAAGCAGGCATGCTAATGTGGATAGAAATTTTTTTGTCAAAAGTTTAAAAGAATGTATTTTCTTACCTTTGAAAAGGGTCCTGCAAACCTCCATAAGCCATTAAAACCAAAACCTGTAACAAATCAAATGTCATTCTTATAACAAGAAAGCTTTTGATAATAATAAAATTAAGTAAGTTATATAGGTGATGATATATAAAACCAATGCACACATAGAAAATTTTTTTTAGAGTGAATGTCTACAGGAGACTAAATCTTACTTAAAATTTACTCAGCATAAAACTGCATTTTAATTTAAACAAGCTGTCAACCAGTTATACTGAATATATAACTGAGAATTAGAAAATAGCACTTGTAAAGAAAAGTATGAAGAATCCTATAGTCAGCGCATTCTACAACAGTGTGCATGTCAATAAGTTCCACCATCCTTCTCCCGATACATTTATTTACTTTGCAGGTAAGACGTTTGGTATTGTGGTGGGGACTCTTCATGGTACACCACACTCTGTACAATTCCATGGATCGGATTTAACAAATTTGGATCTTGGCACAATGACAACAGGGTGTTGATCTTAGAGTCCAACAAATTGTGCCTGAAGAAATAAAAGTCAACAGAGGAACATTTTAGAGGAAAACTAAATTAAAATACATACTGGAAAACATAACATATATATTACCCAGAACAATGTGGCAAAAATAAAGGGAGATAAGTACTTTTTACTTTCTGATGCATTTCTATATTTTCCAAATTTTCTATAATGAATGTGCATGTGTTGGCTTTTTTTAGTTTGTCTTTTGTTTTGTTTTTAGTCATCAGGGAAAATGTGGTAAAACAAAAAACTAATAGTGTCATATAACCACGTTTTAACTATATGTGGTGAATATTTGCTCAAGACAAGGTTGGCTCTGTCTGCTATTTAGCACGCTATAGGATTATTTCTTTCTACTGTTGATATGTACACAGGCAATTGAAACCAAAGTTAATATTAATCAGTGCTTAATAAATGCTAAAGAAGATGAAATAAAGAAAGCAAAACTAGTTTAGTGGGGGTGAAGTATATGACCAAATTGAAACTCAGGAAAAAATTGACTATTTCTAACCCAGCTAACTCCACCCTCTCTAAACTATTTTTATTAAATAACCAAGACCCAACTCTATAAACCTCTGAAATGAAAAAAATTGAGATGGGCTCAGCGCCTGTAGCACAGTGGTTATGGCGCCTGCTACATGCACAGAGGCTGTTGGGTGCGAACCTGGGCCAGCTAAACAACAACTGCAACAAAGGATGGCCGGGCTTTGTGGCAGGTGCCACAGCACTCTACCAAGGGGGACACAGTGAGACTCTGTCTTAAAAAAAAAAAAAAAGAAAAGAAAAAGAGATTAATCGAAATGAAGAAAATAATGATACGACATAGAAGGCCTAGATCAGGAATACAATCTCCCAAGTTTCTTTGGCCTATTTAAAATTGAACACTATTTTAGCCTTTTATTGATTTATTTATTTGGAGACAGGGTCTCATGCTATCACCTTGGATAGAGTGTGGTGGCGTGTTAGCTCACAGAAACCTCAAATTTTTGAGCTCAAGCAATCCTCTTGCATCAGCCTCCTAAGCATTTGGGACAACAGGTGCCTGCCACAATGCCCAGGTAGTTTTTTTTCTAATTTTAGTAGAGATGGAGTCTTGTTCTTGCTCAGGGTAGTCTTGAACTCTTGAGCTCAAGCAATCGACCTGCCTTGGCCTCCCAAAGTGCTAGGATTACCAACATGAACCACTGTTCCCAGCTTAATTTAGCCCTTTAATGGAGAACAATTCACCTCCCAAACAGGAGGTTAGTTTTATTTTCACTCCACAGTGGATAAATACAAAAGCTCTACCAAAACAGGTAGGATGATTTAAATACAACAGTCTAGCAGTTTGCTCCTAAATGAGGAAAAGGAACAATGTTTATCCAGACAAATCACTTAAACAAATCAAAAAGATTCGAAAAATGCCTTTCCTAATAAGTCAAAACTAGTTTTTTTTTGAGACAGAGCCTAAAGCTGTCACCCAGGATAGAGTGCTGTGGCATTACAGCTCACAGCAACCTCCAATTCCTGGGCTTGGAGTCTCCTGCCTCCGCCTCCCAAGTAGCTGGGACTATAGTCGCCCGGCCACAATGTCCGGCCGTTTTTTGGTTGCAGCTGTCATTGTTGTTTGGCGGGCCCGGGCTGGATTCGAACTCGCCAGCTTAGGTGTACATGGCTGGCACCTTAGCCCGTTGAGCCACAGGAGCTGAGCCAAGTCAAAACTAGTTTAACCCTCATTAAAACCACTATCTTGCTATCACACTATCTCACTTTCTCCTCTTTACAACTAGTGAAACAGGGTAATACTTTTCCTAAGCCTTTATAAAGCATTTAACTTAGCGATAGCTACATAGGTTAACTAAAAATAAAAGGAGATGCCATTGAAGACCACATAAGGAAAAATAAAAAAGGAGATACTTACACAACAGGAAAAACTTTGGGAAACACAACACTGGCCTCCGCTAAGTATTCATAAAGAATTCGTTGATCAAACTCATCTGTGGTATATTTGACCAGTGTAGCCTGCCAAGATACAAAAAAGTAAACAAACTACATGTTTACTTTGTGGCTGAATTGTTATCTGTTTAGGTGAGAAGCAAAAGACTGTCTTCCATTTATGTTTTTAATATTTAAGGGCCTCCTGAGAGTAGACTGGAATAAAAACTTGGGGAAGAAAAAAACCCTCAAAAAGGGGAAATCCTTACTAGAACAGTAAGAAGCAGCGCTTGGATCTTCGGATCTGTAAGGACTTCTTTATCCAAGAGAACATTTGATTCAGACACTGAAACTTTACGTAAGTGTGGGTGCTGCTGTGATGAGGAAATCCTCTGAGTTTCTATAGTAAAAAATGGAATTAACATGACCAGCTGTATTAATCAAACGCTTGGATAACCACAACCACTTCACTTAACATGTTTCAATGTTACTACTAAAATTCAATAGTTTTTTTAGTAGATGCTTAAAGTATCAACATAAACATTATACAGAATTGCTACTCACCTACACTAAAGTTCCAGCTAGCTATTTACAATGCTGTATATCACATATGATACTTTTTTTTTTTGTAGAGACAGAGTCTTACTTTATCGCCCTCGGTAGAGTGCAGTGGCGTCACGCAGCTCACAGCAACCTCCAACTCCTGGGCTTAAGCGATTCTCTTGCCTCAGCCTCCCGAGTAGCGGGGACTATAGGCGCCCGCCACAATGCCCGGCTATTTTTTTGTCGCAGTTTGGCCGGGGCTGGGTTTGAATCCACCACCTTTGATATATGAGGCTGGCACCCTACCCACTGAGCCATAGGCACCACCCTACATGTGACACTTTTTACACAAGTTTCAGGACAACTGTTATGGAAAGGACTACAGAGCTTATTTCAAAGGAGAACACATGTTTTTATGTTTCATCCTAAAGATTCCAAGAAATAGTTGGAAAGTAAATATGATTTTAATGTACTTTCCCACCTAACTTCCAAATAATCTAGATCAGTTATTAACTTAGTACTCACCCATCTCATAATCGGTTTCTGCAACTCTCCTCATTTTGGGTGGTGTTGTGATCCCTGATTCCATTTCTTGCCTTTTAGGAGCCTTTGTATCTGATATCAAGTGATCAAAACTTTTTCTTGTTCCTGTAAACAAAAGTTACAGAATATGGAAGTTCATTTACCACAGTGTTAATAATGAGTAAGAATATACTAAAAGAGAAAATATTTGGATATGAAGTGTTTATTAAGCTTTCACTCAAGGACACTCAAGGAAAGTTCAAACACATCCATGAAAAACAAATTCTCTTCTTTATTCTCTATCTTCTCAAAGGGTTTTGTTTCCATAGTTATCTGTTTCAGGACAGGATGTACCTTACTGGTACGAATTAAGTAGAGATTAGCTTTACTACATTGGAGGTAAACCAAACTCCACCTGAAAATACAATTATTGATAATAAACATAAGGGTTTGCACTGTTCAGCAAAGACTGACTATGTCTGAATAGCCTTTTCTTTCTTTTCTTTTTTTCTGAGACAGAATTTCACTATGTTGCCCTCCGTAGAGGGCCATGGCATTACAGCTCACAGCAACCTCAAACTCTTGGGCTTAAGCGATTCTCTTGCCTCAGCCTCCCAAGTAGCTGGGAATACAGGTGCTTGCCACAACGCCGGCTATTTTTCTGTTGCAGTTGTCATTGTTGCTTAGCTGGCCTGGCTGGGTTTGAACCCACTCCCCTCAGTGTATGTGGCCAGCGCTGTAACCACTGTGCTATGGGCACCAAGCCAACCTTTCTTACTCTTACTTTTTATTTTACTCACTACATTCTTCCTGGGAGAGCTCATTTTGCTCTCTTAGCTTCAATTATCTATTCGTTACTCCACTTGGCTTCAAACATGATTCTTCTCCATTCCTCTATTGCTCCTGCCTTAGTGTAGGCTTATGCCATTGTCTGCTTGGACTGCTGTATTAATTCTCTTAAAAGGCCCTTTTGCCAAAAATCTCAGCCAGAAAGCTTTTCCAAAAAATAAAATTTGGTCATGTTTCTCTCTTACTTAAATATTTCAGTTAGATACGTAAGGCTAAATCTCTTAGTAAGTCTTTCACAATCAAGCTCCAATCCTTCTCGGGCCTCATCTCCGATCCCTGACTTTTCTATTCATGCTATTCCCTCCTCTCTTGAATACGTATCCTTCCTTATCCTGTGTCTACCTTGTAAACATGTATTAAATCTTCAAGACACAATTCAAATGTTACTTCCTCTCTGTAGTTTTTCCAAATTTGTCTAGATCCTCAGTTTCCTCCATCAAGACATACCACTTTAATGACACCTGGGAATGTTGCTGTCATGGGCTGATTGTTAAGTCTTAGCCACCAAACTACTTTAGCCACCATAACTACATTATGAACTCTTCCAGGGCAGAGACCTTACCTTTTTCACCTAGCACATGGGTTGCATGAATTTAATACTACTTTTTTTTTTTTTTAAGAGACAGAGTCTCACGGGGCTGTGCCTGTGGCTCAAAGGAGTAAGGCGCTGGCCCCATATGCTGGAGGTGGTGGGTTCAAACACAGCCCCGGCCAAAAACTGCAAAAAAAAAAGAAAAAGAGACAGAGTCTCACTTTATTGCCCTTTGTAGAGTGCTATGCTGTCACAGGTCACAGCAACCTCCAGCTCTTGGGCTTAGATCATTCTCTTGCCTCAGCCTCCCAAGTAGCTGGGGCTAAAGGTGCCCACCATGATGCTGGGCTATTTTTTTGTTGTAGTTTGGCCGGGTCTGGGTTCGAACCCTCGACCCTCAGTATATGGGGCCAGTGTCCTACTCACTGAGCCACAGTGAGTGGCTCCACAATACTACATTTTTTTCTGAAGTTAATTTTTCATTTCCAATTTCCTTGGCATGAAAATCCTGAATTATAAAACACAGAGTAACCAGGAAACTCCTAGAAGATTACTTATGACAAAGTATTCACAGAAGGGAACTCAAACAAAAGGTAACAGACCTATGTGACTGGTAACAGTGAATAACTTTTGTAGTTTCTACCTCTTTACTAGTTTACTCGCCAGTTATTTATGTCATACTTTGTTATCTGTTCACTTATTTCCTTATGAACATAAACATTTTCTCCAAAACTGTAAGCTACTTAAATATGCTTGCATGGATGACTGAAATCTGCTGAATCATTCACAGCATTGGGTCACTGAAATATGGACCCCAAGGTACTCCAATAATAATAAAACCTTAGCCAATGGAAAACAAGAGCACCTTTGCATTTCCTGGCTCCATTCATTTATTTATTTTCAGTTACTGAAATGGGAAAGGGTCTTACAACACTTTAGGTGCACTTTCTATAGACAAATGTTGATGTAAATGAGCAATATTAACTTTCAAGAATTATATCCTCTTATAATAATTGAAAAAATACATTACTTTTTTGTCTTTTCAAAGAAGACATGGTGAATGGCATTAATACAACTCAATATCATATTGATGGATTCTGTTCTCAAATGATAATTTTGGGAAATATTACTATATTTTGTTAAAAGCCCTGAGTGTAACAAGACTCTTTTTTTTTTTTGTAGAGACAGAGTCTCACTTTATTGCCCTCAGTAGAGTGCCGTGGCATCACACAGCTCACAGCAACCTCCAACTCCTGGGCTTAGGCGATTCTCTCGCCTCAGCCTCCCGAGTAGCTGGGACTACAGGCACCTGCCACAACGCCCGGCTATTTTTCTGTTTTTGCAATTCAGCTGAGGCTGGGTTTGAACCCGTCACCTTCGGTATATGGGGCCGACGCCTTGCTCGATGAGCCACAGGCGCCGCCCAAGACTCTTTCTTGAAGGTATTTATCTAAGATCTTTGCTATTCCCATTCCCTGCTGCCCAGCCAAGGCAAAACAAAATAAGGAAAACCATAATATTTAGTCTAAGAATCAGAAAAAAACTTTTTCAACATCCTATCCAATATTCATTTCTCTCTCTTACCTGACATGGCTTTTGTTTGCATTAAAAACTTTAGCTACATTGAAACAGAAAATTTTGATAATCTTGAACAGTTTCACAATTTTTCTAAGAGTGAAAATACCTACCATTTAAAAAAACAATTTTAAAAATTCTACATAATTTAGATAAAACTAACCAAGCAGCTTCTTTGTGTTGGCCTGAGAAGGCTGCCCCATGTCCAAACTCATAGATTTCCTGGCTCGGGGACTGGTCTGGCCCACGGTTGGATAGGTGGCTGCAAGGTATCCTTCAGAACCTTTGGGAGAGGACCATGGCTGATTCTCCTTTAGTGTCCTGAGGGATTAAAGCAATCAAGAAGAATTAATGTACATGGTGACAAATACAACCACTGTATTTATTTGGCTTCCAAGTAGCTGTCCTATTTCCCAGTGACAGCAATCAATTAAGTTAAAAACTGCACTTGAAAGGGTTTTAGTGGACAACTCAATGTATCCCCAGAAGTAACTCTTGCCATAGTATCCTTGTAACACATAAAACCAAATTAATTTTAAAGACTGACAAATAAGAATTGTATATATCTATGGTTGTCCAATATGATGTTTTAAAATATGTATACACTGTGGAATTGCTAAATCAAGATAATTAACATATATCTATTACCTCAATGCTTACCATTGTGGTGAAAACATTTAAAAGCTACTCTCTTGGCAATTTTCAAGTATACAACACATTGTTATTAACCACAGTCACTATGTTATGTAACAGATCTCTTGAATTCACTGGACTGATTTTTTTTAACCAGAGAAAAATCAAGTGTCAATAGGCAACTGAATTTTTGGTTTAAAAATCAAGAAAATCAGGGCAGTGCCTGTGGCTCAAAGAAGCAGGGCTCTGGCCCCATATGCTGGAGGTGGCAGGTTCAAACCCAGACCCGGCTAAAAACTGCAAAAAAAAAAAAAATAAATAAGTAAAATAAAAAAATAAAAAAAATCAAGAAAAATCAAACTTAAATTTATGCTGTGATGGGAACACAGGCAAACTCATGTTCTCCTTTTCATAACTCAAAGAAACATAATTATGGAACGACTAAAGAATAAGACTACTGAATATCAAGAAAACTTTTGCATGTATTATCAAAATGAGGGTTTTTTATCAAAAAGTAGGATGATAAATATAAACTCATAAATAGAAAATTATTTTTCTGTTTAACACTGTCCTTATACCTTAAAGATACTTTCATTTAATTGAAAATACAGAAAAATCCCCAAATGATGCCCTTTTCATGTAAATTCTCCGAGTTATACTGAAAAATACACTACCCCAAACCATGTATAGGAGACATAATTAGATTATTTTATCATCTAAATCTGTACTATAGAAAATGTTATGATAACTTTAAGAGTAAATATAACATATGTGTTGGCATATACATGTTCTTGTAAATTTATATAGCCTAGTTTTCTATCACTAAGTGTGTCCTGTTGCTTATATTTCTTTCTTTTTTCTTTTTTTGACACAAAGTTCCACTCCGTGGCCCTCGGTAGAGTGCCATGGTGTCACAGTTCAAAGCAACCTCAAACTCTTGGGCTTAAGCGATTCTCTTGCCTCAGCTTCCCAAGTAGCTGGGACTACAGGTGTCCGCCACAATGCCTGGCTATTTTTTTTGTTGTACTTATCATTGTTGTTTAGCAGGCTGGGGCTGGGTTCGAACCTGCCAGCTCTGGTGTATGTGGCCAGTGCCCTAACCACTGAGCTATGGGCGCTGAGCCTCTTATATTTCATGTTAGTTTCTTCACCAGGCCTTTTCTTGCAACCCAGTAGTACTTTCAAGACCATCTCTTTTCATTATACAACTGGTTTGCTTTAAAAGAGGCAAACTAATGTTAACATTAGCACAATTAGGCTCGGTGCCTGTGGCTCAACGGGCTAAGGCATCAGCCACGTACACCTGAGCTGGTGGGTTCGAATCCAGCCCGGGCCCGCCAAACAACAATGACGGCTGCAACCAAAAAATGGCCAGGTGTTGTGGCGGGCACCTGTAGTCCCAACTACTTGGGAGGCGGAAGCAGGAGACTCGCTTGAGCCCAGGAATTGGAGGTTGCAGTGAGCTGTGATGCCACAGCACTCTATCCAGGGTGACGGCTTGAGGCTCTGTCTCAAAAAAAAAAAAAAAAAATAGCACAATTAGACCAGAAGTAGAATAACTTTCCGACTACTAACCCACATAAAATACTGTACGTTTATAAAATGAGTCATGACTTACACTTTTCTTGGCCATCTCTAAGCTTCCCCTCCCCTATCATATTAGATTACTTTGCTATTTACCTCTAGCATGGAAAATTGAAACCTGATTATAATTACATAATTACAGGTGAGCAAATCCACTTACCTATGGGTGGGGTCACTATGATGGACAGGATATGTATCCATAGGAACATTTTCCATTGAAATATCAGTAAGAAGAAGTGACTTTCTATGTTTTAGACTACAGCGACTTCGAACCTCTTCAGACACTGTGAGTAAAGCTAAAAGGAAAAAGGCAGATTAAAATATATAATAAATCACAAGTGTACATTTAATGCACATTTGATTTCAACAAAGATTAAAAGTAGGCAGGACAGTATTATGTTCATCAAGGAAAACAATGATTTGCTCAAGGTTGAATAGTTCAAACAAAAAAGTTACCACGAACTGAGTCTATTAAACTGAGAATCAGCACCTTCCATCAAACAACTACATTGTGTTGCTGAGTAGAGAAATGAATATGGCAAACAGGGTAGGTTTAATGGAATGGTAGGCACAGGGCAGACATTCAGGTAAAATGTTAGAATGAAATACTATTGAAGATACAGAAAGTCACTTGTAAGAAATAACAAGTAGCTTAGCTTAAAACAG
The DNA here is from genome assembly GCA_963574655.1 of Perodicticus potto. Taxonomy (NCBI): domain Eukaryota; kingdom Metazoa; phylum Chordata; class Mammalia; order Primates; family Lorisidae; genus Perodicticus; species Perodicticus potto. Next base: position 146,771 of record CAUYRH010013743.1, read on the forward strand.
CCTACCACTTGGAGAAATAGTAGTAATAAAAAAAATGAGGCTTATGACATTTAGAGAAAGAGGACAGAATTGGGAGGGCTGCTTAAGCACCCAGGATGCTAGGCTGAGGCATTTAGATTTTAAGACAGATAACTGGGAGCCACTGTAGTGTCTTGAATCAAAGATGACAAAGGGAACATGTTTTAGATTTTAATGCAAATTCTTTCATAAGGAAAATAATTTTTTTTGTAGAGACAGAGTCTCACTTTATCGCCCTCAGTAGAGTGCCGTGGCGTCACACAGCTCACAGCAACCTCCAACTCCTGGGCTTAGGCGATTCTCCTGCCTCAGCCTCCCAAGTAGCTGGGACTACAGGCGCCCGCCACAACGCCCGGCTGTTTTTCTGTTTTGCAGTTTGGCTGAGGCCGGGTTTGAACCCGCCACCTTTGGTATGTGGGGCC
>CAUYRH010013744.1:0-64230 GCA_963574655.1 Perodicticus potto
TGCTGGGTTCGAACCCAGCCTGGGCCTGCTAAAGAAGAAGAACAACAAAAAACAGCCAGGTGGGGTGGGGAAAGGAAGAGCAGAGAGAGGGAAGGAGCGAGGCGGGTGGGGTCTTGGTGTGTGCCACACCTTTTGGGGGCAGAACACGATTGTAAGAGGGACTTTACTTAACAAATGCAATCAGTATAACCTGGTTTCTTGTACCCTCAATGAATCCCCAATAATAAAAAAACAACAACACTGGGCAGAAGTTGTTGTGGAACAAGATATTTCCATATACTCAACACGTTGTCCCACAGATTACTTACTAATTATAAATGAGGAATGATGCCTTTACACTGGGGAATTCCAGCAAACAGCACCTTAATCATGTATCATGTGCCTTTTGTGAGCACTGGGAAGGACCCAGCACAACCTCTATAGAGTTTTTGCAAAAATCTTTAATTAAATCTAATTCGTAAGAAGTAACCAGACAATCCAAAAAAAAAAAAAAATTCAATAGTAAACTTCAAAATTACATGGATGAGATCACTCAAGGCAAAGTTAAAAGCAATGCAATTCTAAAGAGATAAATGACATTTGCTTTGGGACAATTTTATATCACTATAATTTCATGCAAAAAATAAACAAACACGTTTCAGATGAATTTATATAAGAAAAATGGAAATGTGACATGCATGTTACCTCTATTATTTTGTCCCAGACAGGCCGGTGACCAACAGCATCCCACAGAGTAGCATGCTTGTCGTGACCACAGGTCAAGAACTGAGGTTTTGAGGCATGGACGGCCAGTCCCCAAAGCTCATCAGTGTGACCCTACAAAGAACCGAGACAGACAAAAGCGCGCTGAGATACTGCAGCCAATACTCAGGAGCCTTAAGGGATGACTAGCCATGGCTTCATGCCGACTTCACAACTGCCCTCATCAGTGTCCCTCCTCCCAACTTAATTTATGGCAGTAGCTGAACTCTGAAGTGAAGGAAGATAATATATCTTAGTATAAAATAAGAAGAGTCACCTCTTTGGAGCACTTGATAAACGTCTGATATAGTGCCAAATGGATGTGTTTGGTGGGTGTCATGAGTGGACCATACCTGAGTGATGGGTGAAAAGTCTCCTGACAGAGTGCCCTGTAGGACAAAGTTTCTCGTCGTGCCAATCAAGATCACATCGCCTTTCCCCTCGGCTACTGTCCGTATAGGGCCAAACTGTTCTGGAATCTCCATGGAAAAGAGTCATATGAAAAGTAAATATTTAAAATTTTATTAAGTTATTAGCTCATTCAAAAACTTATTTATATATCGCAATGATAGCTCCTATAACAGATATATATATATGTAAAAGAGTTTTAGCTAGAATGATACACAGTTAGTTATTGAGTGAATTATCAAAACCCCAAACCTTATTTTTAAACTACAAACATTTTTAGAATAAATCTTTATGTATCTTAGAAGAATTAGCAAGAGTGAAGTTGTTAAGAAAAAGCATTTTCTGAGAGACACCTGTGGCTCAAAGGAGTAGGGCACCGGCCCCATATGCCGGAGGTGGTGGGTTCAAACCCAGCCCCAGCCAAAAACTGCAAAAAAAAAAAAAGGAAAGAAAGAAAAAGCATTTTCCTTGACAAAACTAAAAAATAAGGAATATTTCTCGTTAGTTTCCTCTTTACTTGTTATGACTTCTGATAGCAGTAGCAGATAAAATTAGAAAGTAAAGAATAATACAAAATTGCCATAAGAGCTCCTAGAAAACCTATTGTAACTTAAAGTGGTAAATTATTTGGCAACATAACTCTGTTTAGTTTAAAAATCCATTGTTTATGTTGATAAACATACTGAATAATCTAAACATTAAAAAAAGAATTTTAATGAAAACAAAAAAAGTTTCAAAATACACGTGCTAAGAACAATTTGCTATGATGAAATAAAGTTCTTGCACTATAAAAAGAATAAACACCACAGTTAGCCTCTGGTAGGCTGATGTTAGGCTCCCCCATTCGAGGGTAATAGAAGTGGCCTGCCCTCACACAAATGTTCTACTCCCCAGTGTGGTTTGTTAGCACAGAATTGAGAAAAGTTGATAACGATTTATGATAATGAAGAGGAATCACAGATACTAACAAATGGTAACTTTTATGAAATTTTTTTTTCCAGTGATAAGATAGGATTTTATTAGACAGAAAGGAAGCAGTTAAAAAAAGCTCCAGAGTTTCTAGCAAAGAGGGAGACCCAAGTCAAAGTCCCTCTTGGATCCTTTGTTTAGGGGTCTATATTGTCTGGAGTTTTACATTTTGACTGGGATTTGGTAGGTGGAAAAATATCCTTTTAAAGTTGAATGCAGTCCCTCTAGAGGGGCAAGGTTATTAGGTCTTTGCAGTTTTTGTCTCAGGGAAGGGATTAGGGTGTATGCTTTCTACTCTAGGTGGAACCACCCAAAAAACATCTCAGGCTGCTTTGTTCTTGATCTTGTTAGAGCCCAGAGGGTGTGGCTTGGAAAAGGCAGCCTGTTTGTGCCTGGAAATGGGCATCTGATTTCTGAGCTCTGGGCAGCGCCTATGGCTCACTAAGTAGGGCACCCCCATATACCGAGGGTGGTAGGTTTGAACCCAGCCCCGGCCAAACTGCAACAAAAAAATAGCCAGGGGTTGTGGTGGGCGCCTGTAGTCCCAGCTATTCTGGAGGCTGAGGCAAGAGATTTGCCCAAGCCCAAGAGCTGGAGGTTGCTGTGAGCTGTGACACCATGGCACTCCACTGAGGGTGATGAAGTGAGACTCTGTCTCTAAAAAAAATCTAAAAAAATAATAAAAAATGATTTCTGAGCTCACCTGAGCCTAGAAAATGGGGGAATTCCTGTCCAGCCATGAGTGGGGGAATCCTGTATCAATCTTCCCTCTCCGAATAGAAGCTCTAACTGCCTTTAGGGAAAAGGGGCACTGACTGCTCCAAACTTCCTGCTGAAGATAGATGGTGATATGGGGGGCATTTAGGGGTTCCTCAGGGGGGACCAGGGTTTACAATAAATGGAAATCTAGGTTGATCCCTTTAACTTGGAGCAAGATGTTAGGGTATAGTAATCTCTTCATGAAATTGCCCAGGAAACTGGGGTCCCTTGTCCAGGCTTGAATGAGGGAACCCTGTATTAGTAGAAGGTGACAGATAGGGTTTCCTGAGATAAAGGGTGATCCAGGGGTCCGCAATAGAATCAGGTCTTCGACTGTAACCCTTTTCACTGTGGCCTGATGATATCTCTTGCTGGCTTCTAAATAATAACTTCAAATCTTTAGGCTCACAAGTGTAGGTGGACTGTGGTTGATTCTTTTCATGGTCTGCTTCTATAGAAAGTGGTGGGTTCTAGGATTTTACTCATGATGTATCCAGGAATCTATTCCCGTAACTTTAATAGAAATTTCCCCTTTCACCACCTGCATTCTCAACCAAGGGTCACAAAGCAGGATACAGTTGCTTTCTGGGTGTCCCAACAGGACCAGAAGAAACTCCTGACACAGACTCCTTCTTGGGGTTTTCTAAAGGCATGAAGGAAGGTGCAGGAGAAGTAGATGGTGGGTTTGAACTAGGTGGTGACAACATCTCTTTCTGGCCATTTGGGAAAGTTACTGCAGCCAGGAGAGCTGAGTCTATCTGACAGATTTTGCATAGTTGGGGGTTGTCTCTAAGAAAAAAGAAAGCTTTCACATAGGGCACTTCAGACCACTTCTCTTCTTGTTTATAAAAAAGATCTAATTGAAAAATGGTATCATAATTTAGAGTACCCTCTGGTGGCCCCTTTTTCATCCTTGGCGAGTCTATACTGAGGCCAGGCCTGGGTGCAGAAGAAAGCCATGCGCTCTTTGTTCAGTGTCTGGGGATCAAGCATGTCCCAGTGCTTCAGAATGCAGCCCAGTGGGGTGTTCTCTTGGCAAGTGAATATCATGCCCATCAGAATTTCTTCTTCAGTAGGTCCTTGGCCTTAGGAATTCAAAGAATGAACCCACGGACCACAGATCATTGGTAAGATAGGATTTTACTAGGCAGAAAGGAATATAGGAGCAGTAAAAATGCACCAGAGCGTCTGCCAAAGAGGAAGGCCCAAGTTGGAAGTCTCTCAACTTTTATGAATTAAATAAGGCTTTGGAGTTTTCTTTGCAGTTATAATTTAATATAGGTATGTCTACGACTACACCAATTCATAATACACTCAACCCAATGCTGGTAAACCTTATAAAAAATGTCATCACAATTAAAATATCCATGCAGGGCGGTGCCTGTGGCTCAAAGGAGTAGGGCGCCAGCCCCATATGCCAGAGGTGGCAGGTTCAAACCCAGCCCTGGCCAAGAACTGCAAAAACACCCCAAAAAACAAAAAATCCATACAAGGGGAAGTGATTTCTGAAGCTCAGATGAAGCCTTCCTTTATTAATAGCAATAATCAACAGACCCCAATTTTCATCCTGTCAAAGTATATGCCATGCTGCTCTCTGATGTAATAAGTGTGTTGTATGTGTCTGACTTAAAGTTGGAGACATCCTCCAATGTGTCCACTCGTATGTGAGAGAGGAAGAGCATCACTCCAGAATGATACCACTTTTGCAATCTATCTTTTAGAATTTCCTGGAACTGGGGAAAGAAAATTCAATGAGTATGTAGAAGGAATATGAAATTTCTTGCCTCTAGCTCCCACTGGAATACAAGACTGCAAACAAGGTAATAAGGAGGTAAAGTGAATATAGAGATGAGTTAGAGCCCTAGAGAGCCTGTTGGCACATCTGAGAGCCATGTATAATAAGTAGATACTCTATTTGTAGTTCAATCAAAGTGATAATGTCTCTAAAATAACATGCTGAGAATTAAAAGTGAAAAAAAGAAAGATTTCAATGGTGAATCAATATGTAGGTAATAGTCCCTTAGAAAATTGAAATTGTTTCTATGATACTAAAAAATTTTGCTAATAAATATGAAATGTGTTACAACCTCGAATTTTATAAACCTAATTCCATTTTAGTAGTTACACTTAAACTGTCTCCATGATTTTAATATGTTACCCCCATATAATTTCATCAAAATAATTTTCAAAACTATAAGCCAAAGATTTCAAACTAACAAAGAAACTGGTTAAAATAACCATTTAAAGTTTAAAACTAATTTTTTTTTTTGAGACAGAGCCTCAAGCTGTCACCCTGGATAGAGTGCCGTGGCATCACAGCTCACAGCAACCTCTAATTCCTGGGCTCAAGCGAGTCTCTTGCCTCTGCCTCCCAAGTAGCTGGAACTACAGGTGCTCGCCACAACGCTCGGCCATTTTTTTGGTTGCAGCCGTCATTGTTGTTTGGCGGGCCCAGGCTGGATTCGAACCCGCCAGCTCAGGTGTACGTGGCTGGCGCCTTAGCCCGCTGAGCCACAGGTGCCGAGCCTAAAACTAATTTCAACAGTAGTCTTGCTGACCTACCTCAGTTTTGTGAAGTTTTTGATAGTTTCCACTCCAAGAAATGAGCCTTCGGTCTTTGCCACCTCCTGACACCAGTGTGCCATCTCTTAACATACAAAGTGCAAAAATGCCTCCCTCATGGGCCCCTTGAACTGCATAGCTTATTCGATTCGTACCTAAACACACCAAAAAGACCATCATTACCAAAAGGTTCACCTCTACCTAGTTTCAAATCTATTCCATTTTTGCTTTAAGATGTGATATTGTCATTTAGGACATCATTATAATACAGATCCATGAAGGATCCAATTTTTAGAAGTTCACAGAGCATGAACTGGACTCCTTTATAATGAAGGAAAATATGTCAACACGAAGCATCTTATGTTGGGAGTACAATGTGGCTGAGGTGGGCTTTGAGTTTACATCTAAGTTCCACCCACAGAGAATTGTGTGTCTCCTTGACAAGTGACTTAATAGCCCTGTATCTCAGTTTCCCCTGTCATGGAATGGGGCTGATTATCCCCAGAGCAGTGGGGATACTACAAAAGTCACTTATTATTTTAAAATTACATTTATGTATCTGTTTCTTTCTTCACATCCAACCCAAACTCTAGGATCCTTGAGAACAGGAATGGTATATTTTCCCTTTTATCCTGGCACCTGGTAAGCATTCATAAATGCTCACTGGACTTAATTGAATGCACGTTTTCTAAGCAACAAATATTCCTTACCAAACTATTTGCTTACTGACAAGGGAATTGGATCTGACTCATTTGTTTGTTCACAGCATCTAGCACTTAATTAGCATTTAATAAGTGTCTGCCAAATGTTGTATGAATCAGGAAAGTTACTTAAATGTTTTATGGCTATATAAACAGTCATTAATAACTTCTTCATTAAAATCTGTTAATACATCTCTTAATAAGGCTATTAACTCCATCATAATACCTTGGGCTTAAAAGGCTCTCAGGATGATATAAGGTTAATCACTCTTAGTATTCTCTGGTTTTCTTCTGTTCTAGTTTTATAGTTTCAAGTTCCACATGCACACATGTATTAGGTATCTTATAACTTGGAATTTTTTTTTTTTTTCTTGAGACAGAGCCTCAAGCTGTCACCCTGGATAGAGTGCCATGGCATCACAGCTCACAGCAACCTCCAGTTCCTGGGCTCAAGCGAGTCTCCTGTCTCCACCTCCCAAGTAGCTGGGACTACAGGCGCCCGCCACAACGCCCGGTCATTTTTTGGTTGCAGCCATCATTGTTGTTTGGCGGGCCCAGGCTGGATTCGAACCCGCCAGCTCAGGTGTACGTGGCTGGCGCCTTAGCCCGTTGAGCCACAGGCGCCGAGCCTATAACTTGGAATTTAATAGAAATCCTATAATTCACATTAATAGACAATTCTTACAGAAGTCACATTTGGCCTCTTACTTATAACACTACCAAAAATTATTAGCTTTGGGAACAATCCCTTGTTACCTTTTCCCCATACTAAGATGTTGCCACTTGAGTCTCCAGTAATGGTGTCACCATTTTCAGAAAAAGTCACACAAAGGACAAACTTCGGCTTTTCTTGTTTCTGTAGAATGTAGTAAATACAGATATATTTACTCAAGACATCCTTGTGTTTCTATTAATAATATCTACAATCATAGTAATCTCAAACTGCACAGTGTCAGCTTCTGAAACCACCCTGTATGCCTTTAGCCACGAGATTAACTGCTGTGAGATGAAGAAGTTTGTGGCAACTCCAAATGGCTGGGGAAATCACAAAGCTGCAGATAGTAAGCAGAGGAAGAGGGTAAGGGTGTTGTCGTGACAGCAGCCTAAAAGATACAGCCCAGCACCAGAATAAAGGTCCTCTAAATTAGCCCCACTGGGGTTAGGCTCTGCACACCTTGGGGCTCAGTGCTCTCCTCCCCTCTTCCTGGGGCTGGGTGCTGTCCTTCCTTCTCCTTGGAGACAGCTCCTTTCTTCCCCTCTCCCTGCGGTTGGGTGCTCTCTTTTCCTTTCCCTGGGGTCAGTGTTCTTCTCCCCCGTCTCTGAAGCTAGGTGCTCCCATCTCCTCTCCCTGGGGTCAGGTGTTGTCCCTCTCCCCGAGGTGGATGCTCTCCTCTCCTCTCCCTGGAGACAGGTGCTTTCCTCTCTTCCCTCCCACTGAGCTGAGTACTCGCCTCCCTCTCCCTGGGCTGGGTGCTCTCGTCCTTGCTCCCTTAGGTTGAGTGCTGTCCTCCCTCCTCCTTGGGTCTGGGTACTCATACTTTTTCTACCATCATTATTAGTGTCATCTAAAAGATACAGGGGATCCCCAGGATAGACTTTATCACTGCACCCTGAAAATGAGTGCTTCCTCACTCATTTGCCATTAAAATAAATTTTGAGAGGGCAATTGGTGGGATCACACCTACGGTGCATCTTAGTAGGGTACTGGTGAAACTTATTAAATGTAGAGTATCAATGTCTTTATATAGTGATTAAGAGAATGCTATGAGGGCTATCTCTCACAGTACGATCAAAATGTTTCTGATTGTATATGAAGCACATTCTTCCCTATGATTGCACCAATGTACACAATTATGATTTAATAAAATTATTAAAAAAAAAAAGAAACAGAGGAGATAAAAAAGATGATGAGGAAAATCATGAAATGGGTAACTGTGGGCACCTCCTCAGGCCACCCTCCCCTGCTCTCCCTTTCTGTGATTTGCACCATGCGGTTCAGGAAAAGCTACAATTACCCCCAGGTCCAGAAAAGGGGCCTTGGCTAAGCCAGCCATTGAGAGCCACAGTGATTGGTCCAAGGGGAGGCATGTGACCTAGGCTGGTCCAATCAGAGTGCATTGCGGGATGATTGGACCGGAAACAAAGGAGAACAATCCTCTTCTGTCTGCAGAAGAGTGAAGAAGCGCATAGCCAAGGAGCTGCTGGCAGCCATCCGGCAGCCATCCTGCAACCACGGAAGGCAAAATGAAGAAACAGGGAAAATCAGGTCATCAGAGGTAGCTTTGTGCGTCTGAATCAAGCATTGCCTAAAGCACACACTCTAGACTTTTTTATTTACATAAGCTAATAAACTCTCTTCCTAAGTTAGTTTAAGCTAGGTTATCTTCAGATTTCATTTTATTTTTAATAAACGTAATAATTGTACACACTTGTGAAGTACGGTGTGAAATTTCAGTACATGCAAACATTGTATTTTAATGATCGAATCAGGGTGTTTAGCTTTTTATCCATCATCTCAAACATTTTTTGTTATGAGAACATCTGGAATCTTCTTTTCTGATTATTTTTAAATACATGACATAGTATTGTTAACTATAGTCACTCTACTATGCAATGGAACACCAGAACGTATTCCTCCTATTTAACTATAATTTTGCACCCGCGGACCAGTCTCTCCCCATTTCTTCCTCCCCTTACTTTTTCCAGCCTCTGGCAACCACTATTGTTCTTTGTACTTGTATGAAATCAGCTTTTTTAGATTCCACAAGTAAGATTATGTGGTATTTGTCTTTCTGTGCCTGGCTAATTTCTTAACATGACGTTCGCCAGGTTTATCCATGTTGCCTCAAATTACACTATTTCCTTCCTTTTTTATAGCTGACTAGCACTTCATTATGTATATAGACCACATTTTCTTTATCCATTCATCCATTCATGAACATTTCAGTTGTCACCATCTCTTGGCATTGCAGCTAATGCTGCAATAAACATGGGAGTGCAAATATCTCTTTAACATACTGACTTCATTTCTCTGTAGTCATATTTCAGGGTCACGTGGTAGTTTTATCTTTAATTTTTTAAGGAACCTTCATCCTACTGTTTTCCACAAAGGCTGTACCAACTTGCATTCTCACTGGCAAGGATTCTCATTTCACCACATCCATGCCAGCATTTGTTACTTTTTGTTTTTTGGATAATAGTCATTCTAATTAGAGTAAGATGGCATCTCATTGTGGTTTTGATTTACATTTCCCTGATTAGTGATGTTGAGCATTTTTTCAACTTTTTTCACCAAAATGTTCTTTGGTGGTCATTGATTTGTATATTTTCTTTGGAGAAATGTCTAGTCATGTCTTTTGCCCATTTTCTATCTGATTATTTGTTTTTGTATTATTGAGTTCAGTTCGGTTTTTTTTTTTTTTTTTTTGGAGATAGAGTCTCACTATGTCACACTGGGTAGAGTGCTGGGCATCACAGCTCACAGCAACCTCAAACTCTTTGGGCTTAAGCAATCCTCTTGCTTCAGCTTCCCAAGTAGCTGAGACTACAGGCGCCTGCCACAATGCCTGGCTATTTTTTGTTGCAGTTGTCATTTTTGTTTAGCTGGCCCGGGTGGAGTTCCAACCTACCAGCCTGGGTGTATGTGGCTGGTGCCATAAACACTGTGCTACCGGTGCCAAGTCGAGTTCAGGCCTTTATATAGTCTGAATATTAAACTTTTGTCAAATGCATAGTTTGCAAATATTTTCCCATTCCCTAGGTTGTCTCTGTATTGTGTCAATTATTTCCTTTGCTGTGAAGCTTTGTAATTTGACATAATTCCATTTAGCCATTTTTGCTTTTGTTTCCTCTGTTTTGGGATTCTTATAAAAAAAAAATCCTTTCCCAAACCAATATCATGAAGCATTTCCCCTATGTTTTCTTCTAGTCATTTTAGATGTTTTAATTTTTCATTTAATCCTTGAATCCATTTTGAGTTTATTTTTGTATATGGCGAGAGATAGGGGACCAGCTTTATTCTTCTGCAAGTGTTATTCAGTTTTCCCATTTATTAAAGAGACTGCCCTTTCCCCAACGTGTGTGATTGGCATCTTCATCAAAAATTAGTTGGCCCTAAGTGTGTGGATTTATTTCTGTGTTCTCTATTCTGTCCCATTGGTTTATGCTTATACCCATTGGTTTTATGCCAATACCATGTTGTTTTGGTTACTATAGCCTTGTAATACATACACAATGGAAACTCCACAGTTGGCTGTCTCCCTACATTGATTCCTGTAAGTTGACCTAATTTTCATAAACTGGCCATGCACCACGTGTACATATCAGTACAGCAGACCTTGTTCCTTATGTTGACCACCTCTTTATGTTGACCAGTTTGTTACAGTCCCTTGAGTGCTCAGATTACAGAGGTTCTTCTGTATTTCGAAGTCAGGTAGTATAATGCCTCCAGCTTTGTTTTTATTGCTCAAAATTGTTTTGGCTGTTTGGCATCTTCAAGGTTATGTGCAAATTTTAGGATGGTTTTTTCTGTTTCCATGAAGAGTATCACTGGTATTTTGACAGGGATTGCACTGACTCTGAAGATCACCTTGGATACTATGAAAAATTTAATAATATTAATTCTTTCAATCCTTGAACACAGAATGTCTTTCCGTTCATTGTGTACCCTTCAGTTTGTTTCTTTATTGTAGATATTTTCCACCTCTTTAGTAAAATTTCCTCCTAGGTATTTTATTACTTTATAGCTATTATAAATAGGATTTCTTTCTTGATTTATTTAGCTAGTTCACTATTGGCATATAGAAACGCTACTAATTTTTGATTTTGTATACTGTAACTTTACGGAACTCATTTATTAGTTTATAAAAGTTCTTGTGAATTCTTTAGAGTAATATATATAAGATCATGTTGTCTTCAAACAGGAAAGATTTGACTTCCTGATTTGGATGTCCTTTATTTCTTTTTTATTTGACTTCCTGTCTTCAAACAGGAAAGATTCAGACTTTTCTGATTTGGATGCCCTTTACTTCTTTCCCTTGCCTAATTGGTCTAGCTAAGACCTCGAATACTATGTTGAGTAAAAGTGGCTAAATCCTTGTCTTGTTCTAGATCTTAGAGAAAAAGCTATCAACTTTTCCCCATTCTATATGATATGAGCTGTGGGTTGGTCAGATATGGCTTTTATTGTGTTAAGGTATGTATTTTATGCCCAATTTGTTGAGAATTTTTATCATAAAGGGATTTTGAATTTTGTCACATGCTTTTTCTGTTCTGTGTCTATTGTAACGAAGACATGGTTCTTGTCCTGAACTCTGTTCACACAACGTATCACATCTATTGGTTTGCATAGGTTGAACTGTTCTTTCAGTCCTGGGATGAATCCCACTTGATCGTGGGTACAGGATCTTTTTAATACACTGTTGAATTGGGTTTGCTAGTATTCAGTTGAGGATGAATTAGGTTTTATTACTTTCGACCAAGTGATACTATCTATTCCTAACATTGGTCTATCTCTGAAATTTGATATTATTTAGCTGTTTATGATAAGAAAGCTACTTCACACAGTGTTTCAAGCAAGACATTAGCCACGTAAGTGTTGTTAATCTCATTAAAATCAGTGCAAAATAAGAATGAAGCTATGTTTCATCCTCCCTGCTACTCATATCCACCCCCTGACTCATTGCCTAGCCCTGATAACAACTTACAACAAGGGTGTGTTGCCTTAAAAACATGTCCACAAACTCCCATCTTTTGATAGGAGGAACACCAACCCAGCCTAGGAGTCCAAGAAGCCGCGACCTGCAGAGTGATAGCAGCACTGAGTTCTCGGAAGTCTGCAAGCTTGCCAGAAGGAGATGGGGAGGAGGAACTTCTAAGCCACTTCCCCAGCTCCTAGCTCCAGGATGTGACCTTGGCTATGCCAGTGGAACTCCTCCCATCCAAATATGGACTCTAACTTCCCTCCTCTTGAATGTGTTCCAGACTTAGTGTCTCTTGTCTAATAACCAAAATGAAGTAGATGTGACACAGTGTGACACTTCTGTGTGAGGCTAGGCTATCTCTCTCTCTCTCTCTGGACGTTCCTCCTGAAAACCCAGCTGTTTTGTTCTCAGGAAGCCACATGAAGAGGGCATGAGATGTCCTGCCAATAGTCTTAGCTCAGGTCTCAGCTGATAGCCAGGAGCACCTTCAAGACCTGTGAGCAAACAAGTCATCAGCCTCTGCGTTTACGCTGCCACAGCTGAAGCTGAGTGAAGCAGAGATGAGCGGTTCCCTGCCTGGCCCCTTCCCAAATAGCAGACCCAAAAGCAAAATAGTGACAAAGGGTGCGTATGTTTTTATCTCATCTGATTTATTCCCTATTACAACTTCATGATGAGGTTGCTATTGATGCCCCCACTTTATAGATGAGAACATTGAGATTTAGAGAAGTAAAGAGACCAGCCCAAGGTCTTCCCAGATAGTAAATTACAAAGCTCTGAGTGAACACACATCTCCCATTCTTTCAGGACCTCTATCCTTTTGATAGTAAGGACTTGAGGAGGCATTTTCCTACTTAACTCTGCCACTTGCAGGGAGTGGGAAGGGGACTGAGACAATGTGGCCTGAAGGCCACTCCTGCTTTTCAGAGAATGGCTAGATATCTCTCGAGGCACCTCCTCCAGCCATCACAAAGGTCACAGGGACTGTGCCCACCTACCCCACAAGCCAAATCCCAGACAAGGCAGCAGAGTAACCTTTCTGAGCCACAAATCCATCCTTCTGAAGTCTTCGGTGGCTCCCCACTGCCCCCAAAATACACTGGGACCTCCTTAGCATGGCACCTATGCCCAGCCTAACCTGGCCTGGCCTTGTCCACCTGTACCACTTTTCCCTCCTATAAAGCCACATGCCAACCATACTGACCTTCTGAAGTCTTCGGTGGCTCCCCACTGCCCCCAAAATACACTGGGACCTCCTTAGCATGGCACCTATGCCCAGCCTAACCTGGCCTGACCTTGTCCACATGTACCACTTTCCCTCCTATAAAGCCACATGCCGACCATGCTGACCATACCTGCCACACATTCTCTCTCCTACCATGCTGTCCGTGGCCTCCCCTCTGCCTATAAGGCTCTTCCTCCCCACTCCGTCTGGCAAGCTGTGTGTTTCCTAAGGACTCAGCCCTGATGTCACTTCTGCAGGAAGTGCTCTCTGCAATCCTAGGCTGATTAGTGCTCCTTCCCTCCCATCTCCCAGAGAACACACACATGTGTGTGTACATAAAGGAGGGGTAAAACAGAAAGCATTTAGAAGACAGGACATTAATCCCAGCTCCTAGCTATGTGATCTCGGGCATTTTGTTCCACCTTCCTAAGCCTCGATTTCCCACCTGCAAAGTGGGAATAGAAAAGTTTCTCAAAGCATCCTGGGTAAGACTAAATAAAATAATCTATGTAAAACGTTAGGCCCATGTTCTAGTTGTTCACTGAGCCATCACTTTTAATGTTGTACTTCTTTCCCTTTCCAACTAGCCCCTGAGCTCCATAGAGGTGGAATTATTATCTTTTTACTCAAAGTTCTCACTGCCTGGATCAGTGGGCACTCAGTAAATAAGCACTGAACCAAGATTTACATCCAAATTCAAACACGAGAACTCATGGGAGACTCCTGATTTCAGGCTCAAGTTAGGAAGATTGTGGTCACAGAGACAATTAAGGCCTAGAGCCACCAGCATGGGGCACAGATAGCTGTTATTGCACCCGTTAGCCCCCAGGACCCTCCCGCTCCCAGCTGAAGGAATTTCCCATTATACCACAGTAATCTCTTCCTATCACAAGGCTATCCAGGGAAAACACTTTCACGGCCAAGTTCTATCGATTTTGTGCTCTGTGCCCTTGCAGAGGTCCAGGACACTCCCTGTCTCAATACAGAGGACTCCCAATGTCCCCAGAGGAAGGGCCAAAGAGGGACCTTGGGCAGGAAATTTTATTCTGGGATTTCTTGGGAACCTGCAAGGATAATGAGAGTAAGCAAATCCAAGGGAGCCCTAAGCATTGTCTGCTTATCAGAGGGGGGTAACAGAGAAAAAAAAGATGGGTGGAGGGCAGGAAGGCGAAAAAGAGGGAAGAAGTGAGCTTAATCTAACAAGGCACTTTCAAACTATGTCCCACAGTATGCAGTCTGCTTCAGAAAGCAGTGAGCCTCCTCTCCCTGGAAGTATTCCAGCCAAGGCTGAATCAAACATTTCGAGTGGGGAGTAATGGCAGGTGCTACGTTCTCTGGGGACAGGGCCTCACCTCCACCACAGCCCCCCTTGGACTACTCTGTATGTCACCCGCCCTTCCCACGGCCTGCTCTACCTCGGCAAGGTCTTCAGTGGAGTCTTGTGCTTCGATTCCATTGCTCTTGTCTAGTGTGTGCTTGGGACAACAGTAGCAGCATCGCAACCAGTTTCTCAACCACAAGCCTCAGAGTGGCCTGCAGTAAGTATAAATCTGACCATTCTCGCACTCCCCTGCTAACACCCTCAGTGGCTCCCCAGTACCTCAAAATAAACTTCCAATCGTTGCATGATATACTGACATGGTTTCATTAAAGTGTTAAGCCTCAAATGAAAGTTTTCCTGTCTTCCTCAGAGAGACCACTGCCCCTTCATCCAGGCCACACCTCATTGGACCAGGAGAGAGCACCTGAAAGGGGCTGATGCGTCCCTGCAACAGCACTTTGCCCTCTAGAGATGGGGATGAGCAGTGAGATCCCCAGACACTCCCAGCAGTTTTCACGGTTCTCAAATACTCCTTGTGCCTCTCTGTCCTGCCCAGCCTCTCTTGCAGTCAAGTAGCCCCATGTAACCACTGTGATGAATGAATTGTGGAGTAAGAATTAAGGATGCTGAGAACTAGTGTCTCTCCTTTGTTCCCATCTTCTCTTGTCACAGGGAACTTTCAGGCCACATGTTCTGGGGGACACTTTGTATAAAGGTGCAAAGCCATGGCGATTGCAGTTAATTATCATAGCAAAGCCAATTTCATCCTAACCCTCAAGCATTTGAGCTGGATATATATGCAGAGAATCAGACACACAAGGTTTCATGATAATGTCAAATCTCTCGAGTAGGAACCAATGGATTTTTGCTACTGAGAGAAAGATGAAATAATGCAGTTGCTAGAACTGGGTTTTATTTTGAATAACTTTATGTTGCCAAAGTACATTCTAACCTCCATGCGGCCTGATTGTCCTGAGGTTTTTGCAGCGTAGTCCTGGTTCCCCAAAAAGCTTGGCCCTAATTCTAGAAACCTTTTTATTCCCATATGTTTCTTCACAATTATCCCATTACTTGAGGTCCCCAGATGCTTCTGGTCTCTGCAACCCAAAGAGGCTGCCAGCCTACCGGCCTTTCATGATTTGGCCCCTGCTGACTTTTCCAACCCTGCTTTCCTTATATGTTCCCCAAGTTCCTTAGGTTGGTGCCCTGAGCACCAACCACATTTCCCAAACTTGCTCAGCCCTCTCCTGCCTCCAGGATTAGCAGTTCTTGTTGCATATAGAATGTTCTTTTCACACCCTGCTGCATTTATCAAAAGTCTATTTTCATCCTTCAAAACTCAGCTCAAAGCTATCCCTCTTGTGAAGCTGCCACAGTTGGAATTTATCACTTTATTTTCCACACTTCAGAACTCAGACTCTGAGATTTGTTTCAAACTTGTAAGATGGGAATAATAATAATTCTTACTGTACAGGGAGGCTCAGACAGTCAAAAGAAAAAATTGTGAGAAAATTCTTTGAAAGATGTAGTAGGACTACATCCATGTAAAACGTGAATTTTTACTCTGCCCATCCTTCCCTCAAGGAAAGCATATTTCATTCGGACTGGTGTTGTGGTTTGCCTTGTATTGTCTATTTTTCCTCATGCCGGTTAAGGGGTTTTGGTTATAAACAGAAACTCTGCCTACCCCAAGCATGCTCCCTATTTTTAAAAGTGCAAAGGAAATAGGTAGTATACAGATTGTGTATCATTTAAAAGGTACATTTTGCTGCAAGTAACAGAAAACCCCAAAACAATGATCTAAAGCCATAAGGAGTTCTTCAGCAAGAAGCCCAAAGTGAAGTTAGCATCTGCTGGATGTCAAAAGCAGTGTCAGGCTGATCCCTTTGTAATTCCCTTAAGTTCCTTCTTGTTCATAAGGTAGCTGCCACAGCTCCAGCCATCATGTCCACATTCTAGCAGGAAGAAGGAGGAAGGGGAGAGACATCCCCAGCAGACTTACACTTGCATCTTACTGGTCCATGGCCACCCCTGGATGCAAGGAAGTCTGAGAAAGTGAGCTTTGAGCCTTCTGCTTTCTAGAGTAGAGAAAGCACAGCTTGAAGGGACTGGGAATGGGTACTGAGTAAACCAACCTATCAGTAGCTGCCACAAGGAACCTCTCAGAAAGCAGGAAAAGTTAAACAGCATGGCAGAAATGAATGAGCAGCTAACTTCAGGGTATCACTAAGCCGATCAATTGCTTCTTGCCAGTTTCAGATCTTGGGTCATGATCTACTTTCCCATGGCCTTATTTTCCAGTGCAAGTTAGGTGAACACCCTTTTGCAAAAGAAGTTCAGGAGCCTTCACAAACAAGCCTCCCAATGTGTCATGCCATCGGGTAAGGAGAGATCCCAAAACAAAAATGAAGAAGATAGGCAGACGTATAACAAGGCAGTTCTTATGCCTCCCTCATGAGGATGTGAGCCCTTCAGAGACAGAGTCCTGACTTTCTCCTGTGTGAATCTGCCGCAGTACCAGCAAAATGATGTGCTCAGCAAATCCACTGTGACATGAAGGATTATATTCTCCAGCCAGTCGGCTGAGGTTGTCTTATCCCCTTTGTTTTTCTTTGCTTCATTATTTTCATTCTCATAGACAGCTTGAATCTTGAAACCAGGCAGACCAGAGTTGAAATTACAGCTCCACTTTGTCCTCTCTTTGTAACTTTGGTCAAGATTCTTTACTCCTCTGTGCCTCAATCTTCCTATCTGCGTAATAGGAAGAATGAAAACCAATCTCACGAGGCTGCTGTAAGAATGAAAGAATATTGCATATGCAAAGCACTTATGCCTTGCACAAAGAGGACACTCCATCATCAGTGATCTCTTACTATTTTTTTATGTGGAAATTTTAAGCATCAAGAGTGCAACAGACACCTCCCTACATCACATTCTCCAACAATTCCTCTCCGGATTCCTACAGATTGTAAGTTTGATATCTGAGGAGAGAGCAAAGTTCTAATCTTTCCAGTTCATCCTAAAAATAGTTAGTTCTTCTCTGTACATTCTGTCAGCTCAGCAAGTCCCATCTAGGGAACTGGGAGATTGTGAAAGGCAATCTTTCTAAACAGGGGTCAAATGTGTTTCTTTACCCGAGAGGAACTCACAGAGGGTGCACATGAAGATGGGGGGTTGGCACAGAAGCTGGGGGTCTGTCCACTCAGGATGGTGTCTGGTGTCTGGAACCTCAAGGGGAAGGGTGTGTTATGCTTCCTAGAGAGAAGGGGCATATTTTTCATATTTATTCAACCATTCTAGCCATCTGAAAGGTACCTGCTCAGAAACTGATGAGTGTAAAAGATGTAGAGATGATTAGTTGTGCCTGCCCTTGCAGTTCTCATGAGCAAGCTACTTGATGCAATCTTCATGTGTTCCAGCACAGTAATGATAATTACTCACAGTACTGAGTCTGGATGGGTGTCCTCCACAGTTCCAAAGCTTTACTTGCATCATTCACCCTGCATTCTTACCTTAGCCTCATGAGATAGGCATTTCTGATTTAAAAAAAAAAAAAAAATGAGACACTGAAAATTAAATAACTTTTCTGGGCTTTTTAGAAACTGTCTACCTAGAAAGATTTCCATCACTTTCAGGTGTTAGGGGAACATCTAGCATATGAAGGGCCCCCAGTTGTCACAGAAACAGCATAAGAACTTAGATCTAAGGCCACATTGCCACTGGCAGGCTAGTAACACCCCCTGGACATTCTCAAGACCTTCTCCTTGTTCAGTGCCTTCTCCAAGAAGGTCTTTTCTACCAACTTCTCTGAATAGCCTCCCCCTACTCACCTTTCAAAGCCCAGCTCAATTGCCCTGTCCATTGAGAAAACTGCCCAAACCACCCCATCCCACCACATGGTGTTTGCTCATCCCTGTTGACCTTTAAATTCTGCCAGAATTCTGCTGAAATTCTGATCAGCTGTGCGTTTGGCTTATTCGTCTCTGTTGCACTGAGTTCTCTTCCAGAGCAGAGGAGAACTGTAGTCATCCCCGTGTCTCCAGGAATCGGAGGATGAACGAACGACTTCACACATCAATTTCTAAACCAGAAGCACCTAACTCATAGTAAGATCATAGTAGGTGCTTCTTAATCACAGACAAAGTGGAATTTAACGTGGAAATTAACCAAATGAGACCCAGCAAGGAAAAAACCTTGCATACCAGAATTAAAGCATGCTGAGAAGTCGTGTACAGTTGAGATGGGTAAGAAAAGCCAATAGGTTAGACAACCAAGACTTACTCAGATTGAAAAATTAGATTTCACCCCCAAACTTGACCAAATCTGTCCTCTCAATAAACCTTCTGGATTCCCCAATTGCCACCATGAAAAGAAGAAAGCAGAAGTCATTATTATTATTTTCAGCAACTTTTAGGGAAAACCCACAGCTTCCATCCCATGGCTTCCACACCCTGTTCTGTCCTTCTCTTCCCATGCAATTCTTTCTTCCTGTCCCCAAAGAAAATCCAAGTGTGCCTTGCTTTAAAAGCCTATTTTATGAAAATCCAGGTTTATCAAAAGTATAAATCAGTAGGAGTTGTGATTTTAAGTTTTTGGCCAGGGCTGGGTTTGAACCTGCCACCTCTGATATATGGGGCCAGAGCCCTATTCCTTTGAGCCATAGGCACTGCCCCGAAAAGTAATGATTTTCTTTACCAAAATAACCTACTTTGGAAAAGATTTTTTAAACAGAAAATGACCAATTTTGTGCTCTGAAAGTGCACAGTACATGTACTTTTCACAATACAGACTCTTATCTTTCCCTGAACACACCAGGGGTCCAGCTGGGTCAGCAAAATCAATAGAGAATGATATTGGGATATTTGGGGGACAATTGAAATGGGATAGGGAAGATGAAAGAGAATTTGAAGCTATGACTCCTTCTCCCAAAAACCTTCTCACCTGGGATGCCTCTAGAGTTGATTTTCACAAAGTATGTGCCTTGAGGTCCAACAAATGTAAAGAGCCCCCATGGTCAAATGAGTTTAGCACAAGTGCCAACTCTGTCCTGCTCTTGAAGATAAGCACTTGGTTGCTTAGGAATCCAGAATCAGAGTGACTTGTTTTGCTTTAATTAACTCTACTTTTATAAATTTATTTGACCATGGAACACTTTTATTATAGAATTTTTAAAAGCATTCTATGGAATTACTTTCCAGAAGAGGCTCTCTTAAGAATGATGGTAAAGTGGAATAAGTAAGTGCCTGGTGTCTATGGGCAGACAGGCTGGGTTTGAATCCCAGCAATGCCTCGTTGCATTCTCTGTGTGACACAGGCACATTATTCTAGCCATGCTCTGTGCTTTCATTTCCTCCTCTGCAAAATGCGGTTGATAAGAAGGCCTACCTCATCAGACAGGGTGGCTGTGAGAGTTAAAAGTGTTAACACATGTAATATTCCCAAAGTGGACCCAGGGTTTAGGAAGTGCTCAATAAATACCAGTTATGATTATAATCATTTAGAATGTAGGACTCGCACATCATCCAACCACATGAAAACAAGTATTAAACACCTCTAAATATTCTTCCAGCTCAGCCTCACATTTCTAGGAATCATTACAGTGTAACCTGACAATACCAAGAAAACAGAGTTAAAACCAAGACAACATGGGCATAAGAAAAACATGACCAGCCTTTGCTGGTTAGTCATGCTAACCTTTAAACTCTCAGAAAAAATATGGAAATGGCTCAAAGCTCTGGTTATTAGCATGGCCTTTGGAGGATGACTTTCGAGGGTGAAGCCCAGCCAGGCCATATTCACGCTGTGTGACCCGAGGCCAGAAACCTAACCTCTCTGTGTCTGGAAATAAGAATAGCACTTACCTTTTTGAGGATTAAATGAGCTATTAAATGGGCAGTATCTGGTCTCTAGTAACTAAAAGTTAGCCCTTAGTATTCTAAAGTGGTTACGGCAAACCTTCTGTTTTGAGTTTTGTTTTGGCCTTAGGTTTTTTTTATTCTTTGTCTTGGAAACATACAGACCCACAGAATCTTACAGCTAAAGGGTACCTGAGAGGTTGTTCAGAACAGCCCTTTTATTTTGCTGACAAGGAAACAGGACCCATAAAGATAAAGTCATTTCCTTCAGGTCATATGGCTTGTGAGAGGTGAAAGGAAGGAGCAACCTTCCCTCGACAACATGAAGAAGAAGTGTTCAGCCCTTCCCAGAGTGTACAGGCTCCTGGGAGGTGGGCAGGATGCAGCTCAGCAGGCTCCAAAGCCAATGTTTCCTGACTGTCCTCCCTGCTCCCGGGACCCTCACCAGCTGCATGCCTCAGGCTGTAGCCCTCTTCCTCCATTCTCAAAGCCGGTCATGGCCAGGGCAGTCTTAACATTGCGCCTCCCTGCTTCTGCTCTCATGGCATCTCTCCTCTGAGCACAGCCAGAGAGGGTCTCGACTTGTAAGGACTCATGTGACTAGATCGCATCCGTCAGGAAAAGCCAGAGTAATCTCCTCATCTCAAGATCCATAATCTTGGTCACATCTGTAAAGTCCTTTTTGCTACATGAGATAACATATTCTCAGGCTCCAGGGACTCAGGTGTGGACATCTTGGGAGGCCTCCCTCCTGCCAGTCACCTTGCCTAGGGCCACATTGCTAGCAAGCTCAGGGGCCCCGTGTTCCTTCCAGACCTGCCCAATTGCAGCCGTTCTTTCCCTGCCCCAGTCTACTCTCCCCGTGACTCAAAGTCAGTACCATTCAGGGCAGCGCCTGTGGCTCAGTGAGTAGGGCGCCGGCCCCATATACCAAGGATGCTAGGTTTGAACACAGCCCGCCCAAACTGCAACAAAAAATAACCGGGTGCTGTGGTGGGCACCTGTGGTCCCAGCTACTTGGGAGGCTGAGGCAAGAGAATCTCCTAAGCCCAAGAGTTGGAGGTTGCTGTGAGCTGTGATGCCACAGCACTCTACTGAGGGCAACAAAGTGAGACTCTGTCTCTTAAAAAAAAAAAAAAAAGTACCATTCATTCAACCAAACAAATTGATCAGTTAACTAATTAATTAGTCCATGCATGAATATTCTCACCAAGGCAGGCCGGCACTCAATAGAATTATAAGCAAAGGAGATTGGTAGAAACCGTACAGAAGTCTGAAGTTATCTAGTCCTAGCTTCAAGCTCTGGTTCTGCCCTTCACTAAAGACATGACCTTGGGCAAATTACTCAACTTTTCTAAACTTCCCTTTCCTCATCTGCATCATGCAGATGAGAATAATGTGGATCTTATAGGGTTGTTGTGGGGTTAAATGAGATATGTGTATAAAATGCTTTGCATCCTGCCGGACTCGGGAAATATGAAATAAACTACAGCTTATAGATCCTACCCATCCCGAGATGCTATGTAAGGAAAAGAGCATGAGGGAGGTGGATTTGCCCCTTCCAATGTGATGAAAATGGATTTCAGAGCCAAGAAGGAAGAATTATTGACCTTGTGATGGCCAAAGAAATAGGACCTCAGGCTTTCATTGGTCACAAGGGTAGGAGCCCTGAATTTCACTGCATTAGGAGGAATGGATCTTGAGGTCACATTAGCCACAAAAGAACATAAGATGCAAACCTGATACTTTGTACAATTCTATGTTAGCCCCAGATTTGGGGCCTTTCCTTTCTGATAGGCCTAAATGTTTAGAATCAGGTGGGCAAGTTAAAGCCTCAGTTTTCTCATTTCTAAAATGGGGATAATAGCTCATCACATTCTGTGAGAACTATATATCTGAACTACACGAATCCTCACAGCAACTCTAAGGGGTAGTTTTCCCCATTTTATGGATGAAGAACTTGAATCTCAGAAGAAAATAACTTCCTTAAGTTCAAACATCTGGCGGGGCGATATGATGTTGCTGATCCTGAGAACAACAGCAACCAACACCTCTCGTGAGGACCTTGCTGGAGGCTGTGCGGTGCTGCGGACGTGCTGGTGGTGGCAGGCGTGCTGGGTCTCACTGCCACTGGAGCAGTCCCTTTCTGGTTTCCTGATTCAGCCAGAGCAACCCACTGGGCAGCTAGAGGGATCCTTAAATCTTTAGCACTTCTCTGTTTCTTCAAAGGCCTCAAGTCACTCAGAATAAATCCCAAAGCCATTCCCACCCGTTTGAGGCTTTACGAGTTCTCTTCTGCTCCCTCTGAGATCCCGTGACTGCCCTCTGCCCTCCTCACCCACTGGCCGCTCTTCCCAGAACACCCCACCCCGCGGGCTCTCACAAAGAGCCTCTGCACTTGCCGCCTTTCCCTACACACCTGGGGGAGCCTCTCGCTTGGTCCTCCCAGTCTCTGCTCAAATGCCACCTTCCCCACAGGCCCTCTATGGCCATCCTATATGAAGCAGCTCATACACCCCATGCCGGCATATTTTATCCGCTCCGCCTGTTGTATTTTTCATCGAAACATGCCTCAGCCCCTGATAGCCAGGACTGTGCACCTCTCCGCTTATTGTCTCTTCCCAGGAGCCTGCAGGCTTCATGAGGGCAGGGCATTGGCCGTCTTCTCCCCGCTGAGTCCTTCTAGGTTAGAGCAGGGCCAGGCACAGAGCAGGCACTCTGCACGTGTCCGCTGCCTAAGAGGATGAACTAGGAAGTCGCTTCAGGCGTCCTGGCAGAACAAAAGAGCGCGCAGAGAGCAGCAGGCTGGGCCAAGTGGGAAGGGGACCGGGAGGCAGAGCTGTCCTGAAGAGGAAGTGCTGGGGCAGAGCACAGCTGGATACAGATGCTGAGCTTCCCCCTTCTCCTCTCCAAAGTGGGGGACAGCAGGAACCTCCCAGAGCAGGCAAGCAAACACATGGTCAAATCTGCAATGTCCAGGACTGAAGAAAAACTCAAAGAGTCTCCAGTCTGCTAACGGCCGCTTTTACAAGGAAGAAAAATGAAGCAAAGAGAAGGCTGCAAATTCGGGCCAAGAAAAAGCTGCTCACGTCCAGAAGAGTAACTGGCCATGGGAGCGCAGCTGGGTGTGTCCTAAGGACCCCAGCAGAAAACAGCTCGCCTCAGACGACGCAAATGAAGACTGTTTAATGATGGGACCGTTGGCAGGTGTGGGCTGGTTGCTGGGGCCCCTCACTCGGTGGAGGAACAGGGTGCTATTGCTGGGGACCCGGAAGGGGGGCCGCCTGGTGAGAACCAGCTGCGGAGGGCCCAGCTGCCGCCAAAGATGTGCACCGCCTTCTCCTTCCCACCCTCTGGTCTCCTGCCAGGGCCATCCATGGACCAGACTCCACCAGAAGACAAGTGACAAGGGAACCTGGCAACGTCAGCCTCGGAGGGCTCCAGGGGGGCAGGGAATGGCGTAGGGAGGCCTCAGGGAAGTCCCAGCAGACTGGTCAATAATCCCGTCCAGTCCCCACAGACCACCCATGCAAAACTCTGACACAGACATATACACACACACACTCAGCTCTCACATTCACACTCACACATGCATACACACACACTCTCACAAACACACAACTCTCAGTTCTCACAAACACACACTCAACTCACACACACACTGTCTCACATACACTCAACTCTCATACACATGCACACAACTCACACATTCACATACTTTCTCACACACACACTCGACTCACACACTCACATACACACACTCATCTCTCACATGTATACACACACATGCACACATTCAACTCCCACACACACCTGCATTCAACTCACACACACATTCACACACTCAACTCAATACATACACACTCAAGTCTCACACACACATTCACTCAACTTTCATATACACACACCTATGCACTCAACTCACACACATACACACTCAACTCACACACATACACACGCACTCAACTCACACACATGCACACATGCACTCAACTCTCACACACAACTCAACTCACATACATACACACACGCACTCAACTCTCACACACACATACACACATGCATTCAACTCTTATACACGCACTCAACTCACACACACACATTCAACTCACACACCCTTGTACACATGCTCAAATCTCACATACACACTTACCCATGCACTCAACTCTCACACACATACACACATGCACTCAACTCACACTCACATACACACATACATTTAACTCTTACACATGCACTCACACACACATTCAACTCTCACACACACACACTCACATATGCACTCAACTCTCACACACTCTCAACTCACAAGCACACACAATCACACTTACAGGCACACCCCCACATGCAGACTCCTACAATCACACACACTCACACTCAACACAGGCATACCTTCCAGACACATATATGCACATACACGCACACCAGATACACACGCAACACACTTACACACATTTGCACACACACTCAACACATACACATCCTCACAGAATCATACACACACACACATCTGAAGTTGAGTTAAGGCCCTCTTCCCTGTGTTCCCTAAACACCCCATGAGTAATCTTTGTCTTCTACCTTCCCCAGAGTGTGAGCATCCTGAGGGCTGGGACTGCGTCATCCAGTTATTAATTCGTGGCACCTGACCTGGTGTAACAGTGAACACAGTGTGACTGTGTCTCCTTTGGAACCCTTACCATGTGCTATGCACATCTCAAGCATTTTACATTCACGGTACCACTTATTTCCCATGAGGTGAGTGTGAGCATCCCTATTTCTCAGATGTGGAAACTGAGGCCAAGACAGGTTAGTAGCTTTCCCAAGTAGACACAGTGGATGAACAACTGCAAGGCCACGCCATCATCCCTGAGCCTCACACAGAGCTTGCCAGGCAGTGAGAGGTTGACAGCTGTTGGCCAAAGCGACCTCGTCTTAACAGTCTACACATGGGTGAGCATCAGCTGTCTTTCATGCAAAATTACTAAGAGTAAAATGGGATTTCTTTTGACTGACTTGAAATGATTCCCACAGTCTGTGTGGACGCAGAAGAGAGTGCAGGACTTCTGGTGTCCTGGGTCACTCTGCCTCTGGGATGACCGGAGAATCCCTGTCTCCCTTATTCCCTAGAGATTCATCACAAAGGACCCCTAATTGATCAGCTGGGAGTCTCGGCTCCCTTGGCGGGTTAGTGATGGGGCAGCAGAAGGCTGGGTTTGCACAAGCAAACCTATCTGAAACTCAGAAAATGAACCCAGAAAGAACACTGCACTGATGGTGCAACTCTTGTTTGCCTACCATTTGACTTCTAGCAGGAAGTATTTTTAAAGGGTATTTTTCCCCCTTGCTGGCCAGTTCCTCATTGAGAAATTCTCTTTTGTGACACTTGGACATCTTAGCTCCCAAAGTGATGATGGGACTTTTTTTAAAATATCCACTTCCAGGTTTGGATTCACTTCTTCATTCATCTGGAAGAGTAAAAAGGATTTCCAAATGCTTACCCAACATCTCCTCTGAGCCCTGAAGACTGGTCTTGCCCCCTGCGCAGGATGGGACGTCTCACCCTCGTCTTCCTCCCCCCCAGCCCCTACTCACACATTCAGTATGGTTTATCAGCCTCCTCCATGTCCCACCATACCTTATGAAGCAACATGATAAAATCTCCTGTCAGGTTTGCTAAGAGATAGAATGTAACCCAATGGTGAAACCATAGTGGGCTTCAGAATTAAATGGACTCGTGATGATGCTGGAAACTTCTTTATAACCCTGCCCTCTCTCGGAGCTAAGAGGCAGAAACCATCACCTGTTGTGGTCACCGAAATCCCTTACCCCTTACATCTGCTCTATTGCCAGTCTGCAAGCCCCTCTGTGCTTCCGTCCTCCTGGTGACCACACGGTCTAAGCTCCTGCCTATGCTGCCAGCTTTGCCCTGCCCTTGATGCAGACTCCTTGACTGTCAATGCCAAGCTCCTGGCATACCTGGTGCAGGCTGAACTGCTTTATCATCCTGCCTTTGCTAATGCTGTCTCCTTTGCCTAGGATGCCTTTCCCCCCCTCAGCCTTCATCTGGCAAGCTCCTACTAGAAGCTGGTAGGCTAGAAGAATCAACTCAAACATCATGCCCTAAGCCCGAAGCTGCACAGTGTTGCCTTGGGGCCCCGTGCTTCCCTCTGTACTCTCCACCTGGTGTTGGAAACATCTGTTTTCTGGTCCACCTCCCACAGTGGGCCCTGAGTCCTAGAAAGACAGAGTAACATGGCTCACTCATCCCCTAGTCACAGAGGCTAGCTCAGAGCCTGGTACAGAATAAGTGCCCAGAGGAGCACTTTCTCCAGTGGGCTCAAGACCCTACATTTGTTCTCGTCATCTAAGTGAGCACACGGATGGGCTCAGCCCCAGCCCCAAGAAACAGGAACTTAGAGATAAGCACAAAGTGACCGAATCGCCTCAGCCCACAGGCTCTCCCACCATTTGTAGTGGGTTGTGCAACATAGAGAGAGTCACTCAGAGTGGGAGCCCCAAGAAGCTGTTGGTGGTGGGAGCCTCCAGGGTGAGAGAGTTCCCACAGGGAAGCAGGTGGCCTCCGTGTTGACATAGGCTTCACACAGCAGATGCCCAAACCATCCCTCCCACCTGAAATCCCAGCAGCAGAACAGCTTTTCTTTAGCTAAAATCTCCTATACTGGTTAAAACGGAAAGCCTGGTGGCAAGTATGTCTAAGCTGTCTTTATCTCTATAGCTTTCTTTATAATTATAAGCAATATGCCAAAGCCTTTGCCCGTCATCTCATTTAATTTCATAATAAGTCTTTGAAACTTATGCTATTTTCCTCATTTTATGAATGAAGGAACTAAGATACATAGAAACTAAGTTGCCCTCAAATCACACATCTTTGAAATGGTAGATCTGGAATGCAAACCCAGCTCTGTCTGGCCCCATGGCCCTCTCTCTCCTACCCAAAATGTTAAGATGTTCACCAAAGCATGAGAAAAAGTGCCCCTGAACAGGAACCAGGAGACATGGCATGTGACCTTGGCCTGATCACAATCATTCTGACTCTTGATTTCCTCATCATTTCCCTCTCAGCCCAAGTCTACAAATGGCTCAAGACACATTCAGCACCACTTCCTCTCCAGGGCCTCTCCCAGCTATGCCATCTCATAGTCAATGGACACAACTTTCCTTTGTGCCCTCACTATCCCTTCATGCTAGCACCTATGCATCAGTCAGCTGGTGCTGTGTAACAAATCACACCAAAACTCAGTAGCTATAAACCATGGTCAGCAAACACTTTCTTTAAGGGCCAGAGAGTATTTTGGGCTTTTCAGATTATATGATCCTTGTTGCAATTACTCAGCTTTGCCTTTATTAACTCAAAAGGAGCTACCGTCAATACATAAATAAATGAGCATGACCATTTTTTTTTTTTTTTGGAAGAGACAGAGTCTCACTTTATCACCTTTGGTACAGTGCTGTGGCGTCACACAGCTCACAGCAACCTCCAACTCCTGGGCTTAGGTGATTCTCTTGCCTTAGCCTCTCAAGTAGCTGGGACTATAGGCGCCCTCCACAACATCCGGCTATTTTTTTGGTGCAGTTTGGCCAGGGCCAGGTTTGAACCCACCACCCTCAGTATATGGGGCCAGTGCCCTACCCACTGAGCCACAGGAACTGCCCTACATTTTATCATATTTCGATAAAACTTTATTTTTTTTAATAAAACTTTATGCACAAAAACACAGTTTGCCAATTGCTTCTTGAAGCAGTAAGCATTTATTGTTGCTTATAAATCTGTGAGCTGGCTGAACTGTTCTACTGAGCAAAGCCAAGCAGGGCTGATCTTGGCTGAGCTCACTCATGATACCTGGGGGTGAGCGGGTCTAAGATGTCTACTCGGTATTTGGCCTGCTCTCGGCTAAGATGATAGAGATAACAGGGCCATGTGTCTCTCAAGAGGCTTGCTGGGTTTGTTCTCCTGGAAACTCTGTAAGTTTCCTACATTTGGTGGAAGTACAAAAGGTCAGTTGAAGTTTAGGCTCAAAATTGGCACATAGCACTTCTACCACATTGTATTGACAAAAGCACACAATAAGATTAGCCCAGGCACAATAGGTAGAGAAATAGCCTTGACCTCTTGATAGGAAGAGCTAGGAAGTCACACTACAAAGGGCATGGATATAACACTTACAAAAAACTTGTGGTGCTTCCACAACCCTCCATCACAGCCAGTTGTATCTGTGTGCCTTTGTTACATGTGTCTCTCCCTCTTATTAGACTGCAAAACCCTTGAAGATGGGTTGCTGCATCTTATTCATCTTTGCATTTCCAGAGCCTATCATAGTACCTAGAACAAGCTATTTTAGCTCCTAAAGAGCTCGCAAATCTATCTACCTCCAGCACCACCACCTTTGCCTCGGTCCCAGGCAACAGCAGCTCTTGCCTGGCGCACGTCCACAGCCTTCTCTCATCTCCTTGCAACCACTCTAGTCTCCTTCCAATGCTATTTCAACTTAACAACCAGAAGGATCTTTTAAAAATACAAACCAAATAATACGACCTCCTCACTCCCTCACCTCACATTAAAATTTTCTAGTGAATTCATTATTCCCCTACCATTGAACCCCACACATCTAAAATGACATCCAAGACCCTCCATACCAACACCTGCCTGCACCTCTGACCCCATCCTTCCCTTTTTCCCTCTGCATTCTAGCCAAACAAAAATGTCTGTTTCCCCACTGGCCTTTACACTTGCTATTTCTACTGCCTAACAAGTTATTCGATCCTCACGTCACTAGCTAATTCCCACTTGCCTTTTGATCGCAACTCAAATACTTTCTTAAGAAAGTCTTTCCTGACCCCCCAAGTTTGAGGTCAAACCCCTGGGTCAACCCCCAGCTCTGCTTCTGTTCTTCACTACTCACTCTCCCCAAACTGGGTCCATTTCCTTCAAATAACTTATCTTAGTGTTGGCTGTCTATTCGTGACTGTGACTCTGATTGCCATTAGTTCTCCTTGCTAGACTCCAAACTGTAGGAGCTTCCAGGCTGTGTCTGCTCGGACTCACCATTGCACCACCCTTATCCCCTACCCTCATCCCCGCAGCTGACACAGCTGGGGTATTCTGAACACTTCGTCACCTGCTAAATACAAAGAAAATCCAAAATAAATCTGCAAAGGTGAATATTGATCCCTCCCACGCTTGTGGAGTCATGTGGGTACTCCGATGGCAGCCCCATGGAAGTGCCATGGCAAACATTTACTAGGCGCTGGGAATGAGTTCACATCAGTGACAGTAGGAGAGAACTAAGCACCTGGTAGGGGATGTTGGAGCCAAGATAGGGAAACGGGGAAGAAAGGGAAGCCTGGGGACTCTGACGCTCCTGGCGTCAAATGGCAGGAAGGTCCAAGAGCTCTGATATGGGGAACCCATGGGACAGTCAGAAACAACTCAGTTTGGCACCAAAAGCCCTGCGTCAACCCCCAACTCTGCTGCTTTACTAGATTTGGGACAGATAAAATTAACCTCTCTGTGCCTCGTTTCATCATCTGTAAAGTGGAAATAAAAGTGAATAAGTCCCTCACAGGATAAAGATAAAACCCAAGATGAGTTTACATGAAAAGCTGTTGCGGTAATGTTCATGGTGTGCCGTAAGTGGCTCTAAACATTTTACACGCTGTAGCTCATAGAATCCTCACCACGTCCTTATAAGGCAAGTCCTGCCAGCATCCCCATTTCACAGACAAGGAAGCTGAGGCTTAGAAGTGATCAGAGGGTCGCACTGCTAATAGGATGTGGATGAGGGACTTGAGTTTGTGTGCTTTTGTTCCAGAACCTGTGCCTGTTATCACTCAAGGTCATTCAACAAATCCCAGGTGATGTCATTGTTAAGGCTCTCAGCCCTCTCCAAGGTCAGCTAGGTCTCCCTCCTTCCTTCCTGACTGCATAATTTTTTCTTAGCCGAATAGTAAGTTACAGCGCTGTATCCTCAGATTGCCTCTGTCTTTTGCCCTCTACCTGACCAAAAACAAGCGAGGTCACCTTTCTGAAACTCAGGGTTTCCCTTTCCATAAAATGAGCCTAAGAGTTTGTGCCACCTTCACAGGGTCACCATGAAGAATAAAACTGAGACTTGTTGGGACAGCACTTTGTAAGCTGACAAGCAATGCCCACACTGAAGGGGCTACAGGCAGGGCACTGCCAGGCTTGAAGAACGTGGACACAAAGGACCCAAGTGGCCATCAGGGTGGGACGGGACTCTTACGGACTGGGCCACCCCCTCAGAGGCCACCTTGTTTATGCAACAATCAACTCATTCTGAAACCCAACAGGCTGCCATCTGCCCTCAGCGCAGGCCCAGACACCACTTTTCTGTCTGCTTCATTGGCTTCAGTTGTTTTTTTGTTTTTTTTTTTAGGGGGTTTTGGCAAGAAATGTTGTCCCTAAAATTTTAAGTGGTTTGTTTTGCTTTCTTCTTTTTTTCCCCCTTGATTTTTTTTCTTTGATTGCCTGTAACTTCAAACAATGGTGTCATTTACAGGCTCCAAGCAGCCTCCTGCCACGGGTCACACACTGAGCTCTACCTTCCAAATCGCTGGCTGCTGCCACTCTGACTCTGAAACCGCAGCTCTCCTTTGAGGTCAGGTCATGTGGCATCTGAGGGCTTCAAGGCCTTGGAGGGTCAGTGTGGGCTAACCAGGATTCGGATTTTGTATTTTAAACTCATCAGTTGTTTTTAAATGCCAGTGGCACATCTTTCCCTTTCCTCCCGATGTGTCTCCAAGGTTCTCAGTGTCCAGCTCTATGACACTAAGCCTCCCACTCCTGACTCCATATCCTGAGAAAAGTGAGGCTCAGAAGAGAGACTTGATAAATGAGGTTGGTCAAGGTTTACTGCACTGAGAAGTACAGAGAACCAAGGCTGAGGGGAACATCAGCATATGTAACACAGTTTCTACCCTCCTAGATTTCCCAGACTAATCAGGACTCTTCATGTTAAGACAATTTTGGAGAGAAGTCGCATTAAACTCCATCAGTCGTTTACACTAGAGTATGAATTGGCTGCTTAGCAGATCTGATGGTGAAGAAGGAAAAGGTAAGACTTTATGGAATAAAATACCATAGAAGGTGAAAAGGGAGTAGGAATAAGTACACACTGAAAATGAACTTTACTTTTGTCTTGAATTTGCCTTGAACTGGGACCATGTCACTGTTTTACTCCAGGAGGAAGATAACTTCCAAGAGACTACTATACTGTTTATGAGACTGTTCTTTATTTACTTCATTTAACAAATTTTATATAGTCCTTCTATGTGTTTAGGGGCTATTCAAAGCTCTTTACAAATAGACACTAATTTAAGCCTTACAACAACCTCATTAGATAGATGATTTTTATTATAATCTTCATCTGAAATATGAGGAAACCAAGGCACAGAAAAATAAAGTAGTAGTGTGCTAAAAGTCACAGAACTTTAGAGTGGTAGAATTGGAATTCAAATCTGGGAGTCTGGCTCCAAAGTCCATGCTACTAATCTCTATCTTGCAATAGCAAAAGAGTACAAAGCCATTTGTATAATTTTATTCTTTGGGGGGGGAAATGAATAAACTTTTGTGATGAGTAAGTCATTTTCAACATTTGACTTTTAAAAATTCAACTTAAAAGGCATTATCAAGACTGTCCAAACCAAAAGCCTGAGACTGGCTTATCAACTTGATGAAAACATTCCTTAGTTCACCTTTTTGACTCACTCCATCAGTATTACCTGGAGCCAGACACCGAGGAGACACAATTGTGAAGAAGACAGTCTGGCCCTGCTGACCCAGAGCTCATCACCAGGACAGTAGTCGAACCCCAGCAGGTAGTCGCTGGTACACTCAGGTGGCAGGTGCCAGGTGCAGGCTGGCTGGGGAACAAAGCTGCATCTAACACAGGCCGGAGGTTGTGGTTGGGGGTGCTGTGGGTAGGATCAGAGAAGCAGCATCTAAGCTGACAGCTGACATCAGAGGAAAGTCACTTAGATGCCAAGACAGGGGCAGACTGAACTGGGAAGTGGAAAGAGCATGTGCAGAGTCTCAGAGGCCCTGGAGAGCCTGGGCTGTCAGAAAATAGAAGTTGAGTGAGGCTAGTGGGAAAAGTGTTGGAAGGTGAGTGGTGGGAGCTGAAGGTGGCCAGACAGCAGGGCTGGACACAAGGGCTCACACGGACCCCAATGTAGAATTTGGATTTAGACTGAGATCAAGAAGAGTGGGCCAGGGGAGGTGTGGGAGGATTTGTAAGCCAGGAAAGGCCAAATAGAGACGATTTGAGCAAGAGAGGACCAGGAGGCAGTGGTGTCTTCCAATAACTGGAGGGGGGAAAATGGCACATTGCTTCCCTAAATGGGGCTCTAAATTTGTGGATTGATTTATAGGATGCTGAATATGATTACTTGGTATGGACTGAATATTTATGTCTCCACAAATTCATAGGTTGAGGCCCTAATCTCCAATGCAGTGATGGGAGGAGAAGCTTTTGGGGAGTAGTTCAGTTTAGATGAGGTTGTAAGGGTATAGACCAAATAAGAGGAGAAAAAAAGAGAGATCTCTCAACCCACCATGTGAGGAGATAGCCAGAAGGTAGCCTTCCTCAAACCAGAAAGAGAGCCCTCACCAGGAACCAAACCTACCAGCACCTTGATCTTGGACTTCCCAGCCTCCAGAACAGCGAAAGATAAATGCCTATGGTTTAAGTCACCTAGCCTATGGTACTTTATTAGTCAGCCTGGAATGACTAAGACAACTTCAAGTTAAATCTAACAGTTTATCTAAGATGTTGGAGCCCAGTAAGCTACCATTCCTCCTTCAAACAATACAGAATGTGCAAAGAAAACACACTAATAAAAGAAATAATCTCCTATTATTTAGGAGAAGCCAAAAGAAAAAGTCTTTAGGTGATAAACCAAAATATATTTGCTCCTAGCCAACTTTCATTTCCTCAGGCCCTATCAGTTCATGACAAAAATGAAGACACATGGGGACATCGTAACAGAAACTATGAAATGCCTGTGGCTTGCCCCACCCCTACCAAGGATATGCTGGAACCTCAGCCCTTCCTTTCAGAATCAAGGAGGCCTTGGGGAGTCTCTCATACCCAAGATAATTCTCGCCTTAACTCTCTGAAGCCCACTCGCCTTCCCTCTGCCCTCAACTTATGTTACCTGTCACGTCCCTGGGGGTGGGGGGCGCCATCATTCTTGAAGACTGCTCACCCTGCCAGCATCTGTGCTCGCACCTCAGGGCCTCCGACACAGACCTGCTTGTTTGCTGCTCTTTCTTCCACACTGTATGTAAGTCCTTTGCTATTGAAAATGCTTTGATGCGGTCATGAAGCTGAGCAAACCCACCGTCTTAGATATTTGGATCTAGTTCCTTCATGCCCCAACAAACTTTATTTCAGTGCTTGCCAAATGCCCTAAGCACAGAGATATAAGCTAGCCCTGATCCTCAAAAAGAACCTCATTTCATTGGGGCAGAAGGCTCTTGTGTTGGGCTCTCCCTTGGAGCAGCTCCTTAAACCCAGGCAGTGGAACAAGGAGGATATTGCCAGGTGAATGTTGAGGGGACAGTATTACAAGAAAAAAGAGAATGCAAGATGTGGTCTCAGCCTGGCCTGCCATGAGGGCAGATCTTCCCATTTAGGGGTAAGGAGAGTATAGCGCACGTCATGCTCCACCTTGAGCTGAAAGACAGCAACAGTAGTAGCAGGCGTGATTATAACTGTAGTAATGGCCAGCGTCACCAAGCCCTCACTATGTTCAAAACCATCTCTCCCCAGTAGAATTCTCTCTGATGACAGAAATATTCTGGATCTACACTATCCAAAATAGAAACCACTGAGCATTTGAAATGTGGCTGGCACAATGGAAGGTTCTCAATTTAATATTAGCTCGTTTTGGCCAATTTAAATTGTCACATGTGACAGTGGCCACCATGTTAGCACAAGACAAGATATTATAAAGTGCCTTATGAGTAATAAATTAATTCTACCCATAAACAAGGAGATAAGCATGATTATCATCTCCATTGTACTTTTTTTTTTGAGACAGAATCTCACTTTGTCACCCTCAGTAGAGTTCTGTGGCAGTAGAGCTCACAGCAACCTCAAACTTTTGGGCTCAAGTGATCCTCTTGCCTCAGCCTCCCAAATAGCTGGGATTAGAGGCAGCTGCCACAACATCAGGCTATTTTGTAGAGATGGGGGTCTCGCTATTGCTCAGGCTGGTCTTCAACTCCTGAGCTCAAGCAATTCACCTTCCTCACCTTCCCAGAGTGCTAGGATTACAGGCATGAGCCACCCCACCCAGCCTCGTCTCCATTATACTGTGTAGAAACTGGTCCAGATAGGTTAAATAACTTGTTCAAGTCAGTCAGCAAGGATGGAGTCAAGACTCACTTCCCAGAAGTCTAACCCCAGAAAGAAGAAATGATTCCCGCATCATACATCCAGTCACTCATTCCAGAACCACATATTTATTGTGCCTTTCGTGAGGACAGGAAAATACATGGGACAGGGTCCCTGGACTCGGAGAACAATCTATGGAGGGAGACAGACAAACCAAATGAAGCCTCAAGGTCAGCTCATGGTGCTAGGGAGGGGCCATCAACATTGCATTGGGGTGGAAGGGGGTGAAGATGAGCAAAATTCTCTAGCTCACAAGCCCTTCCTCTTTGCTGAGCCCTGGTCCTGTTCCCCAGCTCTCCTCTCCCGGTGGGCAGCACCCCTCCATGATGAGGAGTGTCTGTGAGGACATCTGTGAAGATACAGGGTGCAGGGCAGGGAGGGGGATCAAGTCACCCTCTCCCTTAAGGACACCCACTCAGCAACTCAAAACCTCCCCGACATGCCTACACCTGTCCAAACTGGACCCTGGTAAAGCACTTGGACGGTGGCTTCCACAGTGTCCTACATGAGCATCCCCCAGTGCTTAGAGCAGCCTCCACCAGAGCTGTGGGACTTTAGAGTCGACTCGGCCACCACTCAAGACCCAGCTCCCCACATGCTGGCCCAGTGACCTGTAGCAAGACTTTTTAAACTTCCTGAGCTTCAGTGTCCTTATCTGAAAAGCTAGGACCATAGTATTGACTTTCGGGTGTGGTAGTGAGGATTAAGCATGTGTGAAGGGCCTAATCTACCATAGACATTTCACAGATGGCCGCTATTATTCTTTTTTTTTTTTTTTATTAAATCACAGCTGCATACATTAGTGCAATCAAGGGGTACAATGTGCTGGTTTCATATACAATCTGAAATGTTTTCATCAAACTGTTTAACATAGCCTTTGTGGCATTTTCTTTTCTTTTTTTTCTCCCCAGTGGTAAGACAGAATTTATTTACAAAAAAGAATACAGAAAACACTAAAGCTCCTGGTAGAGAGAGAGAACTCAAGTGGGGAGAAAAAAAGCTCTCTCCATTTCTCTCCCGGTCTTTCCCCATCTCCCCCTTTAGGCTTTTAGTCTCGGGGTATATATAGTTGTATGGGTTCCTTGGCCAGGAAACGAATGAACATAGTCCCTTCCGCCGGGGGCCAGGTGAATGAATGTATCAGTGAACGAACACAATCCATTCCTGGAATTGAGGCCTAGGAAATTCACATGAAATTGACCTAGGCATAGGAAATGGGGGTTCCACATTTAGTCCTAAGTGTAAAGTGAAGGAGACACCAAGGCACAGGTGTCTCCTTGGCAGGTGTCCGGCCTTTTTGGCTATTGGAGTCTCCGGTGGGGGTTGGAGGTCCCTCTCCTTGCCTGTCATCCAGCCCGCTGGCTCTTCAGCTGGCTGCCGCAGCACCAACACCGCCAAGGAGGAGGCGGCAGGTCCGCCAGCTCCGCTGTGCTGGCTAGGGCGCCAAATGTCCTGCATCAATTCTCCCTCTCCAAGTAGAAACCCTAACTGCTGTTAGAGAAAAGAGGCGAAGACTCCATCTAACTGCTTCCTGCTGTATCGCGTGATGATAGAAGGGGGCAGTTAGGGTTTCTCCAGAGGAAGAGTGATACAGGGATTCATGGACTGGAAGCCAATATTGTTAATATGTCCATTCTACCCAAAGTAATTTACAGATTCAGTGCAATTCTCATCAAACTACCAAGACCCCCCCAAAAAAGATAATCCTATGCTTCATTTGGAACCAAAAAAAGAGCCCAAATGCCAAAGTAATCTTAAGCAAAAAGAACAAATCTGGAGGCATCACAATACCAGATTTCAAATTGTATTACAAGAGTATAATAACCAAAATATCATGGTTCTGGTATAAAAGTAGACACATAGTCTGATGGAACAGAATAGAGAATGCAGAAATAAAACCATCTACAACCAACTGATCTTAAACAAAGCAAACAAAACATACACTGGGGAAAGGACAATGTATTCAATAAATGGTGCTGGGAAAATTGGACAGCCAAGTAATGAAAGGAATGGAGGAATGAAACAGGACCCATATCTTTTGCCATATACAAAAATTAATTGTATATTCATTAAAGACTTAAGGCATGAAAACATAAAAATTTTAGAAGAGGGCTCGGCTCCTATAGCTCAGCGGCTAAGGCGCCAGCCACATACACTGGAACTGGTGGGTTTGAACCCAGCCCAGGCCTGCCAAACAACAAGGACAACTACAACAAAAAAATAGCCAGTCATTGTGGCAGGCACCTGTAGTCCCAGATATTCGAGAGGCTGAGGCAAGAGAATCACTTAAGCCCAAGAGTTTGAGGTTGCTGTGAGCTGTGATGCCGTTGCATTCTACCAAGGGTGACATAGTGAGACTCTGTCTCAAAAAAAAAAAAATTCTAGAAGAGGTTCAGCACCCATAGCTCAGTGGTTAGGGTGCTGGCACATACACTGGGTTTGGTAGGTTCAAATCCAGCCCAGGCCTGGACAACTACAAAAAAAAAAAAAAAAACAGCTGGGCGTTGTGGCGAGCCCCTATAGTACCAACTACTTGGGAAGCTGAGGCAAGAGAATTGCTTAAGCCCAAGAGCTTGAGGTTGCTGTGAGCTGTGACACCACAGTACTCTACTGAGGACAACACAGTGAGACTCTATCCCGAAAAAAAAAAAAAAAAATTCTAGAAGAGAATGTAGGAAAAACTATTCTAGACCTAGGCAAAGAATTTATGACTAAGACCATAAAGGCAAATACAACAGCAACAAAAATAAATAAATGGGACTTAATTAAACTAAAAAGCTTCTACCCAGAAAAGTAAATAATTAACAGATTAAACACTAACCTATAGAATGGGAGAAAATATTTGCAAACTATACATAAAACAAAGGACTAATTTCCAGAATCTCCAAAGAACTCAAAATCACAAAGAAAAAAAAAATCCCATCTAAAAGCAGGCAAAAGACATGGGCAGAATTTTTTCTGCCGATAGACAAAACAGTGTCTGTGGCTCAGTGGGTAGGGCACCAGCCCCATATACCAAGGGTGGCGGGTTTGAACCCGGGCCCGGCCAAACTGCAACAACAAAATAGCTGGGCATTGTGGCAGGTGCCTATAGTCCCAGCTACTTGGGAGGCTGAGGCAAGAGAATTGCCTAAGGCCCAGAAGTTAGAGGTTTTGTGAGCTGTAACGCCATAGCACTCTACCAAGGGCGATAAAGTGAGACTCCGTCTCTAAAAAAAAAAAGACAAATGCCCAATAGATATATGAATAAATACTCAATAACATTAATCATTAAGGAAATATAAATTAAAGCCACAATGAGATACCACCTTACTCTTATCAGAATGGCCATAATTAAAAAGTCAAAAAACAACATGGCTGGTATGGATGCAGACAGAAAAGAACACTTATACACTGTTGGTAGGACTGGAAATTAGTACAAACTATAAAAAAAAATATGGACGGCAGCACCTGTGGCTCAAAGGAATAGGGCGTTGGCCCTGTATGCCGGAGGTGGTGGGTTCAAACCCAGCCCCAGCCAAAAACTGCAAAAAAAAAATGAAAATTCCCCCCAAAAGCTAAAAGTAGAACTACTACACAATCCAGGAATCCCTGTGCTAGTTAGATAACCAGCTACCCAAAGGAAAAGAAAGCATTTTATCAAAAAGACACCTACACTTGAATGTTTATCACAGCTCAAATTCACAAACTCAAAGATATGAAATCAACCTAAGACCCCATCAATTCATAAGCGGATAAAGAAAATGTGGTATATGCATATCATGGAGTACTACTCAGTCATAAAAGGAAACAAAGTAATGTCAGCCACAGAAATTTGGATGGAACTGGGGACCATTATCCTAAATGAAGTTCCTCAGGAATGAAAAAACAAACACCCCATATCTTCACTAATAAGTGGGGGCTAAACGATGGGTGCACATGGGCACAAAAAGACATAATGGACATTGGAAACTAAAAAGAGGGGAGGAAAGGGTAGATGAGGGCTAAAAACTTACCTATTGGATACAACGTACACTATCCCAGTAGTAGGCACACTGAAAGCCCTGGCTTTAGCATTATAGTACATACCGATGTAACAAAAATGTTTTCGCCCCCTAATATTTTGAAATAACAAACAAAATGCCTCACTAAGTTAAAAACAAATAAAGAAATAAACAAACAAGGTGCGTGTGCGTGTTTTCTAGCAGTACACAATTTTCCAAGAACATATTCCTTGCCTATGTCCTTTGCTTGTCCCTGGCCTAACAAATTGGCAATCTACAAAGGGAACAACTCTCACAAGCACTGAAATACACCAAGGACATATGGTCAGCACCACCTGTCATCTCCCCATAGAGATGCAACATGAATAGACAAGTCATGGCCAAAAAATGGCTCTATTCATTCCCAAAGAGAAATCACTATTACAGTGAATGGAAATAGTCCAACTCTCCATCATAAGTATCTTCATTTCCGGTGGGCAGAGTTACATGGGATGGGAAACCAGTTAGCATCAAATAATTGCTTGGGGAAGGTGGGGCCAGATCCAAGCAAGTTGGATATATGATTACAATGTTGAATGGTATTGGATGGGGCAGGCTGACAAGAGACTGTAGTATCGTGCTCAGAGATATGAGCTAAGGCTTTAGCTACCTCACCTAGTTCAGGGATAGCCCCTACTAACATTTGCTTCTGGGACTCCTTCCTTCAATCTCAACTAGCACTGTCCCCCTACTGACACCATCCTTTAGATATATTTGGTCAAGTTGAGTCTAAGAGTAATGCAGCCTCTGCAGTGCTTCACTTTTAAGATTCACTCTCAAGGGGTAATTGTCCTACTTCTTGTCCCAAAGCCTGGGGAAGAGACCACCATAGCTCTTCATCATGGTATTCTTAGCAGATGCTCACGCATGTTGCCTTTGCACTGCAAGAAATTTTCCAAGCAGAGACAATACATTTCTGAGTTTCAGAAAGGCTGCAGTGAATGATATTTCAGAGGTCTGTTATTATACTCCATACTCTGCTTGAAGAGAGTCTAGGAGACTCTCCAGGCCAGAATTCATAGAAAAGTATAATTGCCATTTCTCAGAAAACTCAAAGGAAATTTCTAAAACTGCCACAGCCTGACCTTGATTTGGCAGAAGAGAGCACTTCTACCAAGTGGTGGTCTAAGTTTGGCAGCCTTCACCAGGGGTTTGGGGAGTCAGGCTCCCTCTGTTGGTTATGGCCCCAGAAATGTAGGCACCTCTAAATCCCTAGGCTATTTGCAGACTTCATGCCAGCATTCTGGGGGACTTCTTACCATAGCAATAGCTACTTTATTCATGATGAGTCAGTTCAACAAACATGTATTAAGGACTCGTGAGCCAGGCACTATGTATCATGAGGACTATACAGACAAAAAGGTGTTTATAAGCTGGGAAACGCACATACATGCAAGAAAAATAGCATTGCAAAGTCTAACAGGGACCCTCCTTTGGTTTACATCTTTCTTTGCAGCTTTCTATTTCCAGTCATTTCCTTGATCCAGGACCCTCACCAGATAACCCAAGAAATCTTCTTTTCTCCCCTTATGTCTTAAAAAGGGTAAAGTTTTTGTTTCCCTTTCACCACCACGTCTTCTCTAGTCTAGACATTCTACACCTATAGTTTACATTGGGGGAGGGGGGATTATGAAAAAAAAGAAAAAGAAGATGATTTTTGGAATCCCACCATCCCCAGCCTGAGGGGAGATTGTGGGGCTCAAAAAAAAATTGTTTTTCTACAAATTCCCTAGGTAATTTTTATCCCAGTACTAGTCCATACAAACTTCTGGTCTACATGAAGGTGTAAATCTAAATCATGAATGTAAGTGTTGGCTTGGGTTCTCTGTTTTAAAATTTTTATAATAAAACATTGGAAAAATAAGGACTGTTACAATCCCATGGGAGGTCTAGTGAAAATGACAGAGTGGGGAGAAACAGAGGTGACCCGAAGGCCCAGACCAACACATATTTATTGTGCTGTGCATCTTCCGTGTGCAGCCCAGACCCTGAGAGGAATAAAATCCATCCTGGTCCTGCAAGAATTGAGAATCTGCCAAATAACTATTCAAGCACAAATTTCTATAATAGAGCGTACTCTGGTGAGTACTTTAATGACTAAGTTAATGGAAGGCAGGATATAGAAAGCAGTAAAGAGAAGGCACTGAGAGCAATGAGTACAGGAAAGAAAAGTTACATCCTCACCAGAGAGAATTAAGGTCAACTACTTCCCCACCCCACAACAAGGGCAGCCACCTCACAGACCCGCAGGATCCCAACCATGAAGGCTCTTCCTGCCTCAAAAACAGGTGGCTGAGGATGGTGCCCTCCAACCCAGGAATGGACCAGCTGCTCTCAGCTATGATGTGGATGAGTTGACACATGGATCACAAGGGATTTGTTACTGATAATAGTTATGATTGACTTTAAAATAAATTTATTACAGTGGATTTAAAGCTCTCCTAGAATAAAACCATTCCATGTCCATCCTAATATACTTGTTGCTGGCTCAAGGAGCACTGCACATAACCCAAGGGTACACCTTTAAAATGTCACACAGATGAGCAGCCCTGGGTATGTATCTCCTGATAGAAATTCAGTTTGGAAATTGTTGAGAGCTGAGAGCCCTAACCCAGCCACACGAGAACCCTCTTCCTCCTCCCCTCCTGGAATAAAAGACCACAAAGGGCCTTGCTAGCCTTGCCCCCAAACTTGGCACCAAAAAAGCTTAGCCCACCAAAATTCTCCAGCAGGCAGTATAATTTTTCTATCCCCTACAGCCCCATATGAAAAAAGGTCTCCACCTGCCCTCAAAGCCATGTGGGCGCCATCTCTGGTCCTGCCCAGGCTGGTCTCTATCACGTTCATTAAATATGGCCTGAACTTCTCCCATTCTCTGGTCTCATCTCTGGGTATGCAGCACTGCTGATTTAAACACTAGTTCCAAAACTTGGCCATGTGTCAGATTCATTTGTTGCATTCCTTAAAAGTGTCAATTTTGGGATCCCGGCATCATAGACCTTTGAAAAAAAAGTCAACATTCTATAATTGTTAACATTGTACTCTATTTGTTTTATTGCATTTCTCTCCATCCACCAATCCATCTTATTTTTGATACATTTCCAAGTAAGTTATAATAAATATCAGTATACTTTGCACCTAGACACTTCAGCATGCAAATCATTAATTAGAATACAAAATTTGCATATGGGCTTTTTTAAGGTAAAATTTAGATATTGACCCGTAATAATCTAAAATATGTCATTTGCTGAGTTTTGACAAACACAAGCATCCATGTGACTCACACTTCTACCCCATCAAAGTATAGAACAGAGACTATTCCCTCCGGCCCCTACCCTATAATTCCTCACCTCATCCCCAGAGACAAACATTGTTCTCATTGCCATTCTAATGCCATTACATTGTTCCATTGTAAACATGGAATTACACATCATGTGATTCTTTTGTGTGAAGCCTCTTCACTCAGTATTATAAATATTTTGAAGTTCATCCATGCTTTTGAATATATCAGCAGTTCACTCCTTTTTACTGCTGAGTAGCATTCTATCATGTGAATATACCAATATGTTTATCCAGTCACATGTTTATTATACCTATATAGGCTATTTCCAGTTTGAAGCTATTATTTAAAAAGCTGCTATAAATATCCATGCACAATTCTTTGAGTGGACATATGTTTTCATGTCTCTTGAGTAAATGCCCAGGAGAACTGATGGGTCATGGGACAAGTGATTGTTCAGTTTTACTGTAGTAACATTTTAAATGTTGCCTTTAATACATGAGAAGTATGCATGTTACACCCTTGGACAGGCACACAAAGGTATTTACACATACTCTCTAAGGAGAATATCTTGTCAGCATAATTAATTATTGGTCACTAACTCGTTCTGTATATTTCTAACTCTCCCTGGAGAAAGGGAGATCTGGGGGCACAGCTAGATTTTATTTTTAGGAAGCCTGCCTTATGAGGGAATGAGATTAAGGCCTCAAGCAATTTTCTCTTCCACAGGAGAAATCATAGAAGTATATGGCCAGCTGGATGCTAGCTGCTGCTTCTGCTGCCACCAATAAAGGTTTGAAGACATTGTCTGACATTGCCTTGTGGTTAAGTCCTCACAGCAGTAACACCTGCACAGTCCACCCCAACTCGTGTCTGGAAACATCACTTTAAGAGCTTTCGGGCATCTAAGAGATCACTACAGTGTAGCAGGCTGCAAATACAAGCCCTGGAATCACATTGGCTAGATTCAAACTCCAGGTCTAACTCTAACTGCTGTGTGACCTTGGATCTAAGCCTCACTTTTCTTATTTGTAAAATAAAGCTTGTAATAACACCTTCTGCATAGCATTATTGGGAAACTTTAGTGAGATCTTACACACACAGTGCTTGGCACAGGGCCTGCAACAAGGAGGATGCTCCAAGTGTACCCTCCCCTA
The DNA here is from genome assembly GCA_963574655.1 of Perodicticus potto. Classification (NCBI taxonomy): domain Eukaryota; kingdom Metazoa; phylum Chordata; class Mammalia; order Primates; family Lorisidae; genus Perodicticus; species Perodicticus potto. The sequence continues at coordinate 43,141 of CAUYRH010013744.1, forward strand.
CCGTCATCACATCCACTTGCTCATTGAGGGAAAGCAGGGCCTGGGCAGGCTGAATGTAAGGCCTAATGTAAGCAGCTGGGAAGGAGCAGAGTGAGAGCGTTAACTCAGGTTTGCAGACCCTAACTCTATACCCTTTCTGCCCCTTGTCTCTACAAGGGGCTTAAAGACAAAAATTAAAACCTAGACAAGAAGACCCTGTGGCTGAATGCAGGTCATTCCTAGAGAGTGAGTCTGGTGGAATCACTCAGTGGTCCATGCCTGCAGTCCCAGCTACTCAGGGGGCCGAGGCAGGAGGATCACTTGAGTCCAGGATTCAAGGCTGCAGTGAGCTATGATCATGCCACTGCACTTCAGCCTGAGTGACAAAGCAATAACCTAATTACAAAAAAAAAACAAAAATCAAAACAAAAAAAAACCACCCAGCATTAGAGATAGGTGACTCTCACTCCATCATCCTGATCCAAATATCCCACCCATAGTTTACATATGTTATTTCTTGAAGATCCCAAGTTACCTAAATTTTATAGATCTGATGGGGGAAACTAGGTCTCTCTGGAAAAGAAGGGAACAAGACACATAAAACCCTAAAGAGTATAAACAAATCCAAGATGATGTAAAGAACATTCTGAACCAATATTAGGAAAAGTGCATTAAACACCAAGATGCTCAGAGATATTTAGCCTTGAACATCAGATTCCTGGTTCAGACATAAAGAAACAGGGATGGTCCAGGTGTTTTGGCTCATACCTGTAATCCTAGAACTCTGAGATGCTTAGCCAAGAGGATTACTTGAGATCAGTAGTTTAGGACCAGTCTGAGCAAGAGTGAAACTCTGTCTCTACAAAAACAGAAAAGAATTAACAAGGCGTAGTTCCCAGCTACTCAGGAGACTGAGGCAGGAGGATCACTTGAGCCTCTGAGGTTACAGTGAGCTTATGACACCAGTGTCCTCTATCTAGGGCAACAGAGCAAGAACCTGTCAAAAGGAAGAGAAGAAAGAAAGGAAGGAAGAAAGGGAAGGAGGGAGGGAGGAAGGAAGGTTGCATTGTAAGTTTTTCTAGCCCTGAGTCTTTTTGACTATTAAGCCTTCATACTGCGAACACCAGGTCTCTGTAGCTTGTAGGAAAGGAGGGAGGGAGAAAGTAAGGGAAGGAAAGAAGAAAGGAAAGAAGGAAGGAAAAAGGGAAGAAAAGAAGGAAGGGACAGAGGGAGGGAGGAAGGAAGATTGATTTTAAGTTTTTCTACTTTTTGGCACAATTTGCTCTGAGTCTTTTTGAATATTAGCCCTGCACACTGCTAACAACAGGTCTCTGTAGCTTGCCTTTCTCTATCCCTACAAATGATCTACACTACCAGGACTCTAGCACTCCCAGCCAGACATACTGAGAATGCAAGGTACCTTTCTGACCATCAGCCCATGACTGATAGACATTGAGGCAAGAGAAAGAGGCAGAAGAGATACTATGAAGGATGCCTCGCTCCTATATTTTTATCAAAATGTGAACAAGAAGAGAGTCTCCTGCAAGGCACACATGCTTCATTTAAATCATCTTGTTAGAATAGGAGACAGGGCTGAGACCAGATGCAAGGACTTAGAGATTGGGTGCAGGTGTTAAGCAACCTTAAGAACATGCTTCAACCTGGTCAGCTATCTCTGTCATCTTACAGGAACTTTGACTAATTGCAATATCATTTACATTACGGTTTTTAAATTTCTCCACCCTTAAAATTGCCATTACAGTTCTGAAACAAACATATAAAGTATGAAAATGGGAGAGAACCCAATTCTAGGAATTACTACTCAAATTCTTAGTAAAAGCCAAGCCCCCGGCCTTGAATATTCCTCCCTTCAATCAGTAAGACTACAAAGATCTAAAACTACTTCCTCTTGGGGTAGCTGTTCCCTTGCAAGCCTGCCCCTTTTCCTCCCTGACATTGTACTTTCACTTTCAATAAAAAGCTGTCATTTTCTTGGCTTAGGTGGCATGTCTTGAAATTCTTTTCCCAGTAAACGCCAACCTTAACTCAGAGGCCAGTTAACAGTCTGAGCAACTGAGCTGAGAACAGCTAAGAATTTTAGGATTAAAAAAAATTTAATGTCTTGGAGGGACTGTGAGAAAATATTTACATGGCATATATGTAATAAAATTAAATTTTTCTAAAACTATACTGCAATCCACACCTATTAGAATAGCTAACATTTTTAATTGTCTAAGTTAATACCAAGTGCTTGGCAGTTGCAAAACAACTGATATTCTCAAACGTGGCTGGTGTAAGTGAAAACTGTACAGCTTACTTTGGAAATAGTTGACATGTTGACAAAATGAAGCATCCATTTACAGTAAGATGAGTGCTCCCACTCTGATATATTTACTCAAAAGGAAAAAACAAACTGACGTTCACACAAAAACATGTATGCAAGTGCTGCAATGACTTTATTCATAATCACCAAAAACTGGTAACAACTCAAATGTCCTTCAGTTGGGGAACTGGTAAACAGATTGTGGCACATACACCCCATACAATGAAACACTATTCAGCAATAGAAAGAAACCACTGATAAACCTAATGTGGATGAATCCCAAATGAATTTAATGAAAGAAGCCAGATTCAAAAGGCTACATCCTATATGACTCCACTTATCTGACATTCTGGAGACAGCAGAACTATAGGGACAATAAATAGATTAGTAGTTGCCAGGAATAGGGTTGGTGGGAGGGGGTTTTGTGGTGATGTAACAACACAGTTCTTTACCTTGCGGTGGTGATTTGATTCATTTATCAAAACTCATAGAGCTGTACCCAAAGAGGTGAATTTGGCTGAAAAAAAAAGGCGGTTCACAAAAGAAAAAAATGTCATGTGGAAGAAACTTTTAACAGTGGTTCTCAACCTTCGTAATGCCATGATGTATTTTCATTGTTACAAAGGGACCACGACCCACAGGTTGAGAACCGCTGCTCTAGAATAACCCACTCAACTGCTAAGTGAAAGCTCAGGAAGGTGTGGTGTGGGGTAATGACAGCAGCAGGATGAGGACCTTGCTCTGACAGCAGAATTTTCCATTATTTTTTTTGACCTTGATCCTCAGTAAGAAATACATCATATTATGTCCTATTGCTGCTGTAATAAATTACCACAAATTTAGTAGCTTAAGCACTACTTATTTATCTTACAGTTCTGCAAGTCAGAGACCTGGCATGTGGTTAGTTTCCTTACTCAGAGTCTCACAAGCCAAAGCAAAGGTGTCAACTGGCCCAGGTTCTTATCTGGAGGCTCTAAGGGAAAATTTATTTCCAAGGACATGGTACTGGCAGAATTCTGTCCCATCTAGTTGTGAGACTAAGGCTATTTCCTCACTAGTCATCAACACTCTCAGCTCCTAGCTGGCCCATCTTGCTTGGCTAGCAGGTCTTACCCTTTTCATGCTTTGAATCTGACAGCCTCTTCTGCCACATCTCCACAACTTCCTCTCTTCTACCTTTAGCTGGGAGAAAGGTGTTTTAAAGGGCCCATATGATTACTTCAAGCCGGCACAGACAATCCAGGATAATCTACTTTAGGGTCAACTGATTAGTAACCTTAATTGTATTGGCAACATCTATTTTGCCACATAATGTAACATATTCATGGCCTAACACCAGGGAGGAAGAAGGTTATGGGGGACCAAAACTCAGGCTAACACATACATATTTTACATTATGACCTAACACATACATATATAAGTGAACAAAAATTAAAATATCCATACTAAATACAATGCTCTGATATTATATTATTTTTAAATGCTAGTGGCAACACACCCCATAGGTTTCATGTCCTACTAATGAGCTGCAACTTATAATTTATCTTGAAAAAGGCCAGCATACCCTTTTAAATTCCTATTTGCAATGGCAAAAGGAGGCCTATGGAAGGGCCTCTGGGAGCTGCATACTATCTGAAATTATGTGTAGTTATGAGTCATTAATTGCAAGAAAAATGGGCAAACCTAGGTGAAAAAAATTGTACAGAAGACCTGGCCAGTCCTCAAAGCTGTCAGGGAGACTGAGAAACAGACCAGGAAGACTGTGGAGACAAGTTAATGCAATGTAGTAACAGAATTGGATCTTGGAACAAAAAAGGAATATTAATGGGAAAATGAGTGAAATCTAAATTAAGACTGGAGTTTGGCCAACAGTATATATGTCAATATAAATGTCAGTTTCTTAGTTTTTACAAATGTAGATGGTAGTATTAAGATGCTAACAACAGGGGAACTAGTTAAAAAGGTAAGATGAGAACTCTGTACCACCTTTGCCACTTTTCTGTAACTCCATTATTCTAAAATAAAATGTTTTTGTTATGTTACAGGACTGAACAGCTTTGCATTATTCTAGGGAGCAACTTCCTGGCCTTTATATCATCAAGTAACACAAGACCCTAAAATACTTACATGCCTGAGGCTTCCTGCTGCCTTTCTTAGTAGTACTTCTTAAGTACTCCGCCTCCTTCCTCATATGCATCCACACCTTTCCTCAAAAACAAAATTTAGCCTGGAGCTATGGGGGATGGAGGAGTCAGTGGAAGGTTATTGTTTAATAAGGGGTATGAAATTTCAGTTTAGGAAGATTCAAAATGTTCTAGAGATGAATGATGATGATAATCTCAAAACAGTATGAATGTATTTAATCCCACCAAACTATACACTTAAAACTGGTTAAAAGAGTAAATTTTATATATAATTTAACACATCTTTGTTTTAAAGTGATGTACTAATACCTGCTATAGCATGGATAAACCTTAAAACATTAAGTGAAAAAAGATAACCTTAAGGAAAGAAACACAAAAGACTTTGTAGGGTAGAACCTCTAAGTTGACAAGCCAAGGAACTGTAACAAACTGCTCCACATGCAGAGGTGGTCAATCAAGGAAAAAACCCTGTATAGCTAAGGCAGTTCTTAGTAATAAAAACAAAGCTGGGGGCATCACCATACCAGATTTTAGGCTGTACTACAAAGCCATAGTGGTCAAGACAGCTTGGTACTGCCACAAAAATAGAGACATAGACATTTGGAATCAAATAGAAAACCAGGAAATTAAACTAACATCTTATAACTACCTAATCTTCGATAAACCAAACAAGAACATACCTTGGGGGAAAGACTCCCTATTCAATAAATGGTGCTGGGAGAGCTGGATATCCACATGTAAAAGACTAAAACCGGACCCACACCTTTCTCCACTCACAAAAATTGATTCAAGACTTAAATTGATTCAAGGACTTAAATTTAAGGCATGACACAATAAAAATCCTCAAAGAAAGCATAGGAAAAACACTGGAAGATATCAGCCCGGGGAAAAGACTTCATGAAAAAGATTGCCATGGCAATTGCTACAACAATGAAAATAAACAAATGGGACTTAACTAAACTGAAAACTTCAGTACACCTAAGGAGACAACAACCAAAGCAAATAGACAAGCTACATAATAGAAAAGTATATTTGCATATTTGGAATCAGACAAAAGCTTGATAATGAGGATCCACAGAGAACTCAAATTAATCCACATGAAAAAAGCCAACAAGCCCATATATCAACGGGCAAGAGACATGAAAAGGACCTTTTCTAAAGAAGACAGATGAATGGCTAGCAAACATATGAAAAAATGCTCATAATCCCTAATTACGGAAATGCAAATCAAAACCACCCTGAGATACCATCTAACCCCAGCAAGAATGGCCCACATCACAAAATCTCAAAACTGCAGATGCTGGCATGGATGTGGATAGAAGGGAACACTTTTACACTGCTGGTGGGACTGCAAACTAATACAACCTTTTTGGAAGGTAGTATGGAGAAACCTCAGCTCAAGCTAGACCTCCCATTTGATACTGCAATCCCATTACTAGGCATCTACCCAGAAGAAAAAAATTCCTTTTATCATTAAGGACACTTTTACTAGACTGTTTATTGCAGTTCAATTTACAATCACCAAAATGTAGAAACAGCCTAAATGCCCACCAACCCAGGAATGGCTTAACAAGCTGTGGTATATGTACACTATGGAATACTATTCAACCATTTAAAAAAATGGAGACTTTACAGCTTTTGTATTAACCTGGATGGAAGTAGAACACATTATTCTTAGTAAAGCATCACAAGAATGGAAAAACATGAATCTTATGTACTCAATTTTGATATGAGGACAATGACAATCAATGACATGGTAGGAGTGGGGGAAGGGGAGAGCAGAGAGAGAAAGGAGGGAGGGCTGGGGAAAGGAAGAGCGGAGAGAGGGAAGGAGGGAAGGGGTGGGGTCTTGGTGTGTGACACACCTTTTGGGGGCAAGACACAATTGTAAGAGGGACTTTACCTAACAAATGGAATCAGTATAACCTGGTTTCTTGTACCCTCAATGAATCCCCAGCAATTAAAAAGAAAATCTTTAGTTGTATAAAAATTTTTTTAAAAAAAGATTTCATCCATATAAAAATATTCTAAAATTGGGACTGTGGTGATTGTTGCACATATCTGTGAATGTACATTGTACACTTTAAAGGTCAACTTTATGGTATGTGAATGTCTCAATAAATAAAACTGTTTAAAAAATCTTTAACTAGTTTTCATTATAGGAACATATTTATTGTAATTCTTGGGTGAAGTGGCATTCTGTAAATTCTGGTACTACATTCTGGTGATATACTGGAAAAAAGAACAAAATGAGTGAAAGAATTGTGTTTTAGAGTGACTGGCAGAGAAAACCAGGAAGTTCTATGACTGGGCCTGGGCAGGCTCTCCAGTCACAGGAACAAGAACAAAGGTGAGACTATAAAACACACTAAACTGAAGTTGACCAAAGACCTTTATTCTGATCCTCATTATTCAGTAAGCCACTTATGCAGAACAATTTCTTCATCTCTGCTCCAAGCAGCAGCAGCTGCTGCATCCAGGGCTAACATGGAAGACAGACACAGTAGTGGAAGACCTTGTAGAGTAAAGCTAACAGATAGGATCTCTACTTATTCCAGCGTAGGTGAGGGGAGAACAGGAAGAGTGTATATAAGTGCAAAGACTCTGTTCTTCAAAGCTGAGGTCTGTGGAGAGGGATCAGCTGAAAGATGCAGACGAAGGCTCACAAAACTGCCCAGCTCAGCAATCAATCCAAAGTACCTAAACATACAAAGAGCAATAAGTAAAGCAAGGTGCCTCAAGACCCAGATTATTGAAAGCAGACTTTGATATTAGCAGCAGTTCCGTAAGACCAAAATACTAATTTCCAAAAACATCTATCAAAATATTCCTAGGGAAAAATCTATCCTACAGAGGGTGAGCAGGTAAGAATTAAATGTACTGGGCTTGGTGCCTGTAGCATAGTGGTTATGGCACTGGCCACATACACCTAGACTGGCAGGTTCGAACCTGGCCCAGGCCAGCTGAAAAACGACGACAACTGCAACAACAACAACAAAAAAGCCAGGTATTGTACCTGTAGTCCCAGCTACTTGGGAAGCTGAGGCAAGAGAATCGCTTAAGCCCTAGAGTTTGAGGTTGCTGTGAGCTATGAAGCCACAGTACTCTATCGAGGGTGACATAATGAGACTCTGTCTCCAAAAAAAAAAGAATTAAATATACTGGTTTGCAGAGTTAGCATTAGCGGTGGAAGAAGGGCTAAGAAGTTTCTTGTATTTTGTTTTTTTTTTTTTGAGACAAGAGTTTCACTATGTTGCCCTCAATTGAGTGCCGTGGTGTCACATCTCACAGCAACCTCAAACTCTTGGAGGTTAAGTGATTCTCTTGCCTCAGCCTCCCAAGTAGCTGGGACTATAGGTGCCCGCCACAATGCCCAGCTATTTTTCTTTTGTTGTAGTTATTGTTGTTTATGAGGCCCTGGACAGGTTCAAATCCACCAGCCCCAATGTTTGTGGCCGGCACCCTAACCACTGAGCTAGCAGGTGTTGTTAATGAGCATTTGTGAAAACAACATAAGGGAAGGCTTAGTGATTAAATAAGTTCTCTAGGCAAAGAGCATATAGTCTTTACAGGAAGTTCCAGTTCCAGATCTGAGCCCACAAATTAATATGGCCCCCTTGCCCAAGATTCTATTCAAAAGGAAAAAAGACATAAAAAGGTTACAAATCTGTAACAAAGAATAGGGGCCCACCAGCAGTTAAGGGATTTCAACAAAAAACTGAACAAGAGAAATCTGACCTAAGCATGTTTATAAAGCAGAGGGAAAATGAGCCTAGAATGAACAGAGGAAGCTACGGCATGTCGAGGAAAACCATAGGGAGGCTCCAGACTGAGTCAACAAGATTGACGGAAAGAGATTCAAGACAAAAAATGGGTTAATGACCCATGGGTCTGTAGGAGAAACAGTTGCCCCCATTTCCCCACAATCTTCCCTACATGCAACACTATCAATTAGCAGTCATTTAAACCTAACTTGTAAAACAAATCACAGGGCTCTCTTGTAAAGAACCAAGTGGACTATCTGAAGAGAAGTAAAACAGCTTCTGAAAATGCCAGCTCCTCAAAGTAAAGCTTTCTGCATTCTGGCCCTGGGGGCCCCCAGTATATCAACTGCCAGGCAACAACCACTCCCCTACCCCATACATACATACATACATACATACACATACACACACACACACACACACACACACACACACACACACCCACCTTCTATTCTTTTGTTATTAAAAGAATGAAAACACCAGGTATTTAAGGCAAGTCTACACAGTGAAAGCAGAAACCAAAATTCATTGGGGAAAATAAAAATAGATAATTCAGAGAAAAAGAAACACGTAAGAAAAACAAAATAAAGCAAACAAGCAAAACACCTCTAATCAAAAAAAAAATTAGTGTCTGCCTCTGATAATGGCAAGTTCCTTCTGAGATCAACTCTTAAAGCTAAATAGAATACACAGTATACTTTAAAAAAAGTTTTTTCAAGCAATGAAGTAGGAAAATCACTTGATGCCAGAGTTCAAGACCAGCTTGGGCAACATAGCCAGACTCGGCTCTACAAATAATTTTAAAAATTAAAAAGAAAAAAGGTCATTTCTTGTACCTTCAATGAATCCCCAACAATTAAAAAAAAAAGGTCAGGCACAGTGGCTCATGCCTGTAATCCTAGCACTCTGGGAGGCTGAGGCAGGAGGATCCCTTGAGCTCAGGAGTTTGAGACCAGTATAAGCAAAAAGAAGACCCTGTCTCTACTAAAAATAGAAAAATTAGCCAGACATTGTAGTGGGCACCTGTTGTCCCAGCTACTCAGAAGGCTAAGCCAGGAAGATTGCTTGAGTCCAAGAGTATGAGTTTGCTGTGAGCTATTACACCATAGCACTCTAGCCAGGGAGACTGAATGAGAATCTGTCTCAAAAAAAAAACAGGGTGGTGCCTGTGGCTCAAATGAGTAGAGCACCCGCCCCATATGCCAGAGGTGGTGGGTTCAAACCCAGCATCAGACAAAAACTGCAAAAAAAAAAAAAATTCAAGAAAAAAAAACAGTCCACGTATCTAAGCATAATATGTTTCATTAGGATGTTAAGATGGCTTCACTAGGGGGCAATAGGAATTTTTCAGTTCTATCATAATCTTATGGGACCACCATCATCTATTGCAGAGTTTATCAACCTGTGGGTCACAAACCCTTTGTAACAATGAAAATACATCCTGCATATCAGATATTTACATTACGAAGTAGCAACAAAAATAATTTTATGGTTGGGGGTCACCACAACATGAGGAACTGTATTAAAGGGTCATGGAATTAGGAGGTATTAGGAAGGTTGAGAACCACTGATCTACTGGGGCAGTAGTTAACCAAAAAGTCATTCTACAGCATATGAAGAATAAGCTGATCAGATTTAGAAACTAAGTAGCAGAAATAGCTCTGAGAAAGGGTAGCTAATAACCACCTCTAAGAGAGGTATTTCAAATATTTCAATAACAAAATTTAGTCAGTATACAAGTTAATCCATAACTCCTAAGAACAAATAAATACAGGCAAGTTCAGAATCTCACTGTAAGAAAATAATCACTTTACAGATTACTGAAGAAAAAAGAATATAATGACAATTTTTCTTGACCTCTAACATTGTCATAATGATGTACAGTTTTTATTTAGGGATAGAAACCAAAGTAAAAATGAAACTTTTGAATCTATCTATTAATAATTCCTCTAGAGTCTTCACATTCCCTCCCATTTCTTTATGGTTAGCAATTTTCAAATAGAAATTCTAATTCCCCAAGGGAAGAAACTGACCCTCACTAGGTTTGGCAAGTTAGTTTTTCCTATCCAAATAACAACTAGGGAGAAAGAATTATCCCTACACAGAAAAAATCAGCCCATTTTATTAAGGTTTTGAACTCACATCATTGGCATGGAAAAGACTGGTGGAAATGATTGCCCACCGTTAACAGAACTCACCTTCTAGAAAAGCAAATTCATCCACAGCTTCTATTGCATTATCTGAAACACAAGGTAAAGGGACATGTCACTAACTCCAATCATATGGACATCAGTCCCCAAACAACACAACCCACACAGTGAAGGATATGAGACTTTTCACTAATGAGAGAATTTATAAAATGTGTCCCTTATTGTCTTCAGATCCATTTCTACTCTACCACCAACTCTTAGTGGTCTCTCTTCAAGAGTAAGAAAAGCCTAGGCCAATAAATGGGGAGATCCTAGGGAATGGGAGGTGGACCCCTCTCACAACCCAGCCTTTCACCTAAATTTATTTATTCTCTTCGCTCTGAAAGTCACCAGAGAAGAGTTGAGTAATACTGGAAGTTGTGTAAGAATACAGTGTATGAAAGCTTGCCAGGGTTACCAGCCAGACACTAGTCAAAAATCAAACCCCCAGCAGGGCTCAGTGGCTCACACCTGGAATCCCAGAACTCTGAAAGGCTGAGGTGGGTGGGCTGCCTAAGCTTAGGAGTTTGAGACCAGACAGAGCAAAAGCAAGACTCTGTCTCTAAAAGAAGTAGCTGGGCATTGTGCTGAGCACCTGTAGTCCCAGCTACCAGGGAGGCTGAGGCAAGAGGCAGTCCAAAGTGTATGAGGTTACTGTAAGCTATGATGCCACCACACTCTGCTTAAAGGGCAACTGAGTGAGACTGTCTCAAAAAAAAAAAAACCATTTGCTAGGTAAAAAAGAAAATGTCGTTTTCTGGTACAACCTGCCAGAAGGCATGAAGGGGTCTGTCTAGGCAGCTTTAGCAACCCCCAGGCACCTTCCAGATTCTGCCCCACCATCCCTCCAGCTACCCAAAGCATAGAGACTCCAAAGGTAGGGCCTTGTGGCATCGTGGCAGGTGAACAGAAAATATCACAGGGAGAGACCTTGTAGCACCTCTGAGACCAGAGGGAAAGGGGAAGCCTAGCCTAGCCCTCCCACAGCAGCCTCCAGAAGCTACACAGCCACTCTACCCAAATCTCTCCTCTGGAGGGTTTTCCTCTTTCCTTGTTGAGCACAGCAGTAGGCATCTTTTGCAATAGTCTCCACAAACAGCTCCTGTGAAGCAAAGAAGCAGAGTTCTAGCAATAGGTTCTATCAACTGAAAACACGAACATTCTGGTTTGTGAGTGGGGACAGGCAGGGAGAAGGCAGGCTCAGGCGCATGGGCATGTTCTGGAAGCTAAGGCTGTCCCAGATTTTAAGAAGGTCGATTGTGCTACCCTCTTTCCCAGTAAACCAGAATGACACGTCCCTTTTCCTTACTTGTAAATCAACCCTACTCATTCAATAGCCTTCTACAAGTTCTGTGCTAGACACAGGAAAGGCAAATTAAGGTCCTCCGGGCCCTCACTAAGGGGCAGGTGTGCTAACAAACCAACACAATTCCTGCAGGGCACAACCCCCTCCCAGCTTGCCAGATCTACACTCGCTTCTCAGAATCCCGCCTCCAATCCACGCCCCTCTGGAGACCCCGCCCTCGCGCCCTCAGCGCTCGGGTCGCACCGCTGCTCGTGCCAGAATGAAGATGGCTTCCTGTCCTGCTAGCGTCACGTCGGGGTCCGCCTTCACCAAGGCCTTCACTCGCGCTAGAGGGAGCCTCGAAAGACGAGCCCCGGTTGCACTCGTTGGGGCTTGGTGCTGCGAGGCCGGGGCCTCCCCACTAGGTCCCTCCTCTTCCTGAGGAGTCCCGCTCCCAGCTATCGCAGCTGCCGCCGCCGCCATTCTAGCCCTCAGCGTACTGCGCAGGGCCGCAGACTGTGCGCGCGCAGTCGGCGCAGGCCCCTTTCCCGCGCAGGGTAGAGGCCACGCCCTCCATGGGCGAGTGGCTCCGCCCCTATATGGCAGGGCGCTCTCTTGAAACGCTATGCGCGGGGACCTGGCGCTGGCGCTTCCGACGCAGGTCTACTTCGCTGGCCTTGATTGACTCAGTTGTTCGTGGTGACCTTCTGGCGCAGTTGAACCCAGGCACTCACCTCAGCGAGTGTGGAAGCTGTGAGGGTCTGGAGAAACCTGGACCGGCCCTCTGGGGAGTCTCCGTCAATGCTGAGTGTTAATCTAAGCCTGAGAAGGGCAGGTTTCGGAATAGGAGGGCTGCCTGGACGGCCTTCGGAGGGCCCACCAAGAAGGGTGAGATCCAGGAGAACAGGTCTTCTCAAGGAGACCACCGGGATACACTTGCAGGGTCCTATCCCTGGTGACTCAGTGCTTGGGAATTTGTAAACTTAACTTCCTGGAACTTGGAAATTTCCAAGTTCTGTGAAATACTGTAGTGCTGTAGGGACTGAAATAGCATCTCCCCCTTGATTGAAACTGGCTAATAAGAAGGGTATCTATGAGGAGGAACTTTTTGACTGTGGATAAAAAGGGAAAGACCAAGCCAGTCCAGAGCCTGGCCATTTGGAATTCCCCCCTGCTGTAAGCTCCCAGCTGGTGAATAAAGCCCTTCTTATGATCCTTTTCGCGTGCTCTTTCTCTCCCTTGGACCTCATCTTCTATAACACCAGCATCCAGTAAGCATTTACCCAAGAAGCCTCGAAATCTGGACCAGCTCCAAGAAGAACCAGTTCTAGATGCTCTTGAAGAAAGGGTAAGAATTTGGTAGGCAGAGATGGACGAAGTACTGGCAAAGGAAACCACAAGAAAAAGGCATGGAACCTGGAAGGAAGCTGTGGCAATAATGGCGTGTGTTTGTTTGGACATGGGTTGTGTCGGAGCATTGATTCTCAAAGTTTGCACTCTTAAAAATTATTGAGAACCGGGTGGTGCCTGTGGCTCAGTGGGTAGGTCACCAGCCCCCATACAACGAGGATGGCGGGTTCTAACCTGGCCTCGGCCAAACTGCATAAAAGAATAGCCGGGCGTTGTCACAGGGCATGTAGTCCCAGTTACTTGGGAGGCTGAGGCAAGAGAATCGGCTAAGCCCAGGATTTGGAGGTTGCTGTGAGCTGTGACACTAGAGCACTCTACCGAGGGTGATAAAGTGAGACTCTTGTCTCTTAAAAAAAGGGCGGGGGCAGCACCTGTGGTTCAAGGATTAGAGCGCAGGCCCTATATACCGGAGGTGGTGGGTTCAAGCCTGCCCTCGGCCAAAAACTGCAACAAAAACAAACAAAAAAAAAAATTATTGAGAACCATTACCCCACACACAAAGAAATTTTGTTTCTGCAGGTTATATCAATATTTAATTAAGATTAAAACAAAGTTTGAAGATGTTGATTTTAAATAACTGATACATTACCTGTTAATGTATCACTTTAACACTTTTAAATAAGTAACTTATAAAATTATATTTAGTGAAAAAAGTTCCTAATGTCTGATTTGATAGACAAGACCAAGAAAATAGATCCCTGAAATGGGTCTCCAGGAAATCTCTAGCTCCCACTCCAATGTATTCCCCCACACCACACTTTGAGACCTGCTGATAGAGAGGAATAGTTAATATTTGCAATAATGGGTTTGATAAAAGTCAACTATAATAATTTTTCACATTTTTGAGCATTTTACCATGTGTATGGTTCAAAGTGCTTTATATTTATGTAAGTCACATTAACTTATGTAATTTTCATAATGCCTTATTAAAGTAATATTTTAACCTTGTTTTAACCTAGTTGAGGAAGTTGAGGCACGGAGTTATCAAGCCAAGATGATGTTGAATTAGATGACAATTGAAATCACTGTCAGTTCCAAATTATGTAGTTAACTCTGGTGTAGGGACAGAAAGATGTGATACCTTTTCTCACCCATTATAGAGGTCACGATCAACACTCCTATAACGAAAGACAGGTCAACAAGAGAAAAGCATAATATTTTTTAAACAAAGCTTTACATGACAGAGCCTTCAAAAATGAAGACCGAAAAACACATAGTTTGTGGGGTTTTTTTGTTTGTTTGTTTGTTTGTTTGTTTTGCAGTTTTTGGCCAGGGCTGGGTTTAAACCCACCACCTCTGGTTTATGGGGCCGGCGCCCTGCTCCTTTGAGCCACAGGTGCTGCCCAACACATAGTTTTTATAACCTGTTTTGAAGTAGAGGAATTCTGGTTTCTATGAGTTGCTTCAAAGAGCAGTGGGAGGTAGGACAGGAAATGAGAAAAGAAAACCTTTCCACTTTTCTTCAGTTCAAACTACTCAGCATGCCCAAGTGCCATACTTTGGGGTATCATGTTCTGTGCCCCAACACTGAATTTGCATAGAGAGGCTCCACTATTGTAAGAATAAGAATCTTGGTCTGGAACTAAAATCTTCAGTACACCATATGAGTCACTGAAAATTTAACCAGAGCCTCCTCAGTTAGGGTCTCAGTCCGGAATCTTCAGGTCTCTTTAGATTACGTTTGTGGACACTTGTGCAAGGAAAGTTCCACATTAAACTCATAAAAACATGGCCAGACTCTTGTGCCACATTGCGTTAGAATGCTTCACAGGAGCAACATTCCAACAATCTCAAAGTAATTAAGTCCAAAGTTGGCCTAAATTTTGAGTTAACATAATGAAAGAATTGGCAACAGTGGGGGCAGGGAGAACTGAGTCAAGGTGGGTTTTGGAGGATTCTCTCTTCGGTCCCCTTTTTTTCCCAGTTTTCTCTCCATTACCCATATTTCCCCTGCTTCTCCTCCATTTTCCCTCCCTTTTCTTCCTTCACTGCCTCTTTTTTTCCTTATCTCTTGAATGTTTTGCCTCTTGACCCAGCACCATCCTCTTCTCCCTGGTTTTACCATGATTAACCAAACGAGTTTATTTAGACTAGACAGGACTTCCTGACTATGAGCATTGAAGGCACTAAGAGGTATTGGAAAGGGAATCATGTTTTATTGTGGCAAAAAGGCAGAGGAAACAGGGAAGACAAAGACCAAAAGATAAGCATTCAAATCCAAATAGAATGATCCCTAAAAATATCTTTTAAAGGTTAGGAGGTGAGAATTAGTTCCCCCCCCCAAAAAAAAGTGTGTTAAGTTCAGCCTAAAACTGCCTCTGTACATATTTTACATTTGGTCTAAAGACTTCTCCAGGCATAAGGAACTGTAACCTACTCTTGTAACAAACAGCCTTGTTTTAACCAATCACCCTGAGGCAGTGCAAGGAGAAAAGTTTTATAACTATTCATGAAATAGACATGAGACAAAGAAAATATCTGATTGGTTAAAGTAGAACAATAATCATGAAGTCCCTAAATGAGAGGTAAGTTGGCAGTTTCTGATTGGTTCATCTTAAGTTTTATTTTCCTAAGATATGATCAATTCTTGATAACTTGGGTTTCGATTTGATTATGTAGGAACCAAAGGCCCTGGAGCCGTCTCAGTCTAATGGCCTCCCAAATAATTATTTTAACATTACAGTATTGTATATATATTTTCTCATATACATATGTGTTTACATACCTGTATACATACACAATATTTGGAAGGTTAACAGTAATATAAATCATGGGTAAAACAAAGAGCATGCTAGGGTAACAATAACAGCAAAAACCCCACCAGACTGCTAAGTAGGGAAAAATAAACAGATAAAAATAAAGTATCATGACTTTGGCCATAGAAACCTTGGCAGGCAGGAATTACTTCACCACTTAAAGGTCAACTCATTAGAAGGGTATGACAAAAAGAGAAAAGAAACAAGATGCAGAGGAAAAGTTTACTCTTAGTTCAGTGTTTAAGGAAATTGTTAAGGCAGTAGTTACCAACCTTTTCCCCACTTTGATGGAAATGGTGTAAGCTATGAGGCTCTCCATAAACTGGGCTCCTTTGCCTCTCTGCACTTTCATTCCATAGCACCTCCCCCTCCTCTCTGCACTCCAGCCACACAAGTGTGTCTATAGCTCTTCCGCAATTCTTCCAGAAAAGCTTTTCTCACCTCCCTTCAAATCCCAGCCTCACTTCTTTATGGAAGCCTTCCCCCACCAACCCACCTCACATGGTTTAAGTTCAGTGGCTCAAATGAGAGCACTTTCCTTCATGATGCTGTTCACATATCATGACCCTGCTATACCTGTGTGATCATGTGATCAATGTTGTTTTCCTGCCCTCTCCCACATTTCCCAGATGGTAATCTCCAGTAGGAAACTGTCCCTGTCTGCTTTTATTCATTGACTTTCTAGTCTGTGGTACATGTAGTAGTCTGGCATGTAGTAGGTGCTCAATAGATATTTACTGAGTGAATGAATCATTAAGGATGGCTCACATGTAACTGCCATTTACATGTAAGGAGGCATATCAGAACCAGGGGAGAGAAGTATTATTTGAAAAGGGTTTCTAGTAATTAAGGGGTTTAGTCCTCCCCTTAATCTTTAATTGAGCAATTAATTTAGTGTTTACATACTTATTTTGTTTTATTTGACAATGGGAAAAGTTAACAGCACAAAAGAAAGGTAAATAAATTTTAAAACCCATCTAAAATATCTATATAAACATTAGTAATGACATCTTTGAATCATTTCTTTTCATCTGTTTAGCTTCCTCTGCATGGAGAACAGATATGCGTATAGTTGAGTTGTCAGGAATTCAGCATTTAACTTGTTTACACTTTAATCTGAGAAACCCGATCATCCTTGAAACAGTTCATGAGCCACCAGGAGGAGCAATCGTGAAAGGCCAAATGCTAGCCCTAAATTTTCTCCAAGACTCCTCTTTAGTTCAATAGTCTAGGCAGGGGTATCCAAACCTTTTTTTTTTCTTTTTGCTGCGCATTGAAAAAAGAGTTGTCTTGGGGAACACATTAAAAACACTAAAACTAACAAAAGCTGATGAGCAGAAAAAAGGCCTGCACATCATTTTCATGATACCCAACACCACAGATAGGCAAAACAGTCCTCAATAATCTGCATGCAGCCCAAGTGGAACACCCCTAGAGAATTAAATTTTCTTACTCTCAGAAAGAGAGAATGATTATGAGTTATATGTAGTCTTTAAGAAGTGCTTTAAAAAAAGGGTTCCTAAGAATTAAGGGCTTTTAATATGTGAGTTTAGGTTACCATTGCATTTCATTTATGAATTAAACTTATGTATAGAATATTTAGCCAATAAGCATAGTTCAACATCATTTATTAGACCATCATGACTTGGAATCTGAAGCACTTTTTTTGTTTTTTTTTTTTTTTTGTAGAGACAGTCTCATTTTATTGCCCTCGGTAGAGTGCCGTGGCATCACACAGCTCACAGCAACTTCCAACTCCTGGGCTTCGGCAATTCTCTTCCCTCAGCCTCCCGAGTAACTGGGACTACAGGTGCCCGCCACAACGCCGGCTATTTTTTTTGTTTTGCAGTTCGGCTGGGGCTGGGTTTGAACCCGCCACCCTCAGTATATGGGGCCGGCGCCCTACTCTCTGAGCCTCAGGCGCCGCCCCTGAAGCATTTTTTATATTAAACCTAACTTAGTTCTAAGAGAATATTTAGGTGATGATATTTTTCATTAAATTTAATTTTGAAGTTGTTCATGTAAAACATCCATCATGGGCATGCCATCTAGGCTAAGAAGCTACAAAATACATGAGCCACAGCCATAGCCACCTCAACCAGAACCAGAAGCTGCCAAGAGGCTGAGATAGTGCTGGTGGCATGCATCAGCACAAGATCAGTTTTCACAAATATCACCCCTGTCACTTTGGGAAGAGGAAAATGAAATTTGCCACCTGAAGAACCAGAACTTCTGCCTGACTTTCAATAAAATGTAGATATTTGGTGAACTAGACACGGGTCAATGCTGCTGAAACAATACCAGACCTGTCTTTAATTGGATACAGTGGCTTGGCGCCTGTAGCTCAAGCGGCTAAGGCGCCAGCCACATACACCAGAGCTGGCAGGTTTGAATACAGCCTGGGCCTGCCAAACAACAACGATAACTACAACCAAAAAATAGCCGAGCATTGTGGTGGACACCTGTATTCCCAGCTACTTGGGAGGCTGAGGCAAGAGGATCGCTTAAGCTCAGGAGTTGGAGGTTGCTGTGAGCTGTGATGTCACAGCACTCTACCAAGGGCGACAGCTTGAGGCTGTCTCAAAAAAAAGAAAAGAAAAAAAAATACTGGATACAGAGTTCAATGTTCTGGAGAAAGAAAAGCTCCTGATGAGTCATTCATCATGAAGGCCAGTTCTTCAGCAAAGGATCCAAGGAGCAGTTTAAGGATGTAGGGACAGCCTGTGTTCTGGTGGCCACACATTAAACAAAAGGAGGAAGAATGAGACTTATAAATTAAGTAAAAAGTCCATCCTACTATAATTAAGCTTGGCTTCTCACTAGCATTACTTCTAGAGGTTGAATGTGGTTCATTTCGTTTTGTTAGTCTTTTTGATGCAACTCAGTCATTTTCCACAGGGGCAGATCTGATTCAAACCAGTCTTTCCCCTGATTCCTACTTGTAACAAAAAGCTACTCCATCTTTCTTGTATAGGATGGAATAAGGTTTTGCTTGTGACTTTGAGATTCACTCTCTCACCAAAGAAGAAGGGACTCTTCACTCTCTCACCTGTGAATAGAGGGCAAGGACTGAGATGGAACTCCAAGAGCTATTGGGAGTAAGGGCTAGAATATCAATAAAATAACAGATACTTTAAAACAGTGGTTCTCAACCTTCCTAATGCCGCGACCCTTTAATACAGTTCCTCATGTTGTGGTGACCCTTAACCATAAAATTATTTTCATTGACTTCACAATTGTAATTTTGCTACTGTTATGAATCGTAATGTAAATATCTGATATGCAGGATGTATTTAGACAACCCCTGTGAAGGATCGTTCGACCCCCAAAGGGGTCGCGACCCATAGGTTGAAAACCACTGCTTTAAAATATGACCATAAATTCTCTGACACTCCTAATTCAAGAAGTGGAACCTAAATCCCTTACCCCTGAGTGTGTGCTGGACTTAGTGATTCACTTCTAATAAATAGAATATGGCAGAAGTGAGGCTGATTTTCAAATCTAGGTCATAGAAGGCATTGCACAAAAAGACTACTAATAGATGAGTTCATGGCTGGGTGTGGTGGCTCATGCCTATAATCCTAACACTCTACGAGGCCAAAGTGGGAGGATACCTTGAGCTCCAGAGTTCAAGACCAGCCTCAGCAAGAGCAAGACCCATCTCTACAGAAAATAGAAAAATTAGCCAGACATCATGATGGGCACTGTGGTCCCAGCTACTCAGGAGGCTGAAGCAGGAAGATTGCTTGAACCCAGAAGTCTGAGGTTGCTATAAGTTAGGCTGATGCCATAGCACTGTAGCTTGAGCAACAAAATGAAACTTTGTCTCAAAAATAAAATAAAATAAGAGTTCAGCAAGGTTGCAGTATACAAGATCAAGTTATAAAAATCAGCTGTATTTCTCTATAATAGCAATGAACAATCAGAAGATGAAACTAAGAAAATAATATTATTTCTAATCACATCAAAAAGAACTAAATACTTAGAAATATATTTAACAAAAGAAGTAAAATATTTGTACACTGAAAACTATAAAACATTAATTGAAGGACATTAAAGAAGACTTAAAGAAATGGGACAACAGCTCATGTTCATGCATTGGTAGACTTAATATTTGTTAAGATGGAAATATTCTCCAAATTGATCTACAGATTTAATGACAATCCATATTAAAATCCAATCTGGTGTTTTACAGAATTGACAATGTGATCATAAAATGCATGTGGAAATGTAAGGGACCTAGATTAGCCAAAAAAATTTTGAAAAGAAAGAACAGAGTTGGAGAACTCATCCTAATTTCAAAACTTGCTATGCAGCCATAGTTATCAAGGCTAGTGGCTACTAGCATAAGGATAGACATATAAATCAATGGAACAGAATTGAAAGTCTAGAAAAAAAACCATACACTTAACGGTCAATTGACTTTTGATAAGAGCACAAAACAATTCATTGGGGGAGAGAAGAGTCTTTTCAACGAATTGTGTAAGGACAACCGAATCGCCACATGCAAAAGAATGAAATTGAACTCCTACCCCATACCATGTACAAAAATTAACTCAAAACGGATCAAAGTCCTCCTTGTAAGAGCAGGACTGTAAAACTCTTAGTAGAAAACACAGAGGGCAATGCCTGTGACTCAGTGTGTAGGTCGTTGAATATACAGAGGGTGGTTGGTGGGAACCTGGCCCCGGCATTGTGGCAGGAGCCTGTAGTCCCAGCTACTCTGGAGGCTGAGGCAAGAGAATTTCCTAAGCCCAGGAGTTGGAGGTTGCTATGAGCTGTGACACCAGGGCACTCTACCAAGGGCGATAAAGTGAGACTCTGTCTCTAAAAAGAAAAAAAAGAAAACACAGAGATAAATCTTCATGACATTGGATTGGCAAATAATTCTTAAATATGAAGGCAAAAACATGAGCAAACAAAAGAAAAATTAGTAAACTGGAACTTCATCAAAATTTAAAAATTTTTGTTTCAAATGACACTATCAAGAAAACGAAAAAAAAATGCTCACTATATACAAGTATAGTGTGCAAATTTATACTTAGAATATTTAAGAACTATCATAGCTCAATAATAGAAAGACAACCCAATTCAAAAATGGGCAGAGGATTTGAATATACATTACTCCAAAGAAGATATACAAGTGGCCAATAAGCTTATGAAAAGATGCTCAACAACATTATTTGTTAGAAAAATAGAAATACAAATCAAAGCCACAATGATATACCACTTCCCACCAG